>CM064483.1:55806638-56059255 GCA_032716605.1 Paralithodes platypus | reverse complement strand
TACATCCGAGGTTGAAAGAAATGGCAATTTCTGCGTTGGAAATTTTATTATTCAAAGTTTCCAGGTCTCTGATGAGTTTTCGCTGGGTGGCAGGAAGTAGATGAAGGAGATGAGCAAAATTCATGGTGGTACAGGGTTACATAAATGTACATGATGATACAGGATATACGACGCGTTTCACTGGACAACCAGCATTATCAAGTAAGGATGAAATGATATAAAAGGTAAACAGGAAGGGTATATATAGAGGGTGGAGGATCAGAGGAGGCGAAAATCAGGGGGCAAAAGTCTGCTAGTGGTGGAGGGGTATTCTAGGAGAGAGAAAGGGAGAACCGCTTCACGCATGCGCACTGGATGCGGGATGGTGGTCGGTTGGTGGGGTCGAAGCTGATTGGCTGCGTGTCGAGGGGCATGGCCTAAGTTGTGTGGCGCCTGCGGAAGACGAAGCTGAAGGAGGTAGCGCGGGGGGCTGCGTCAAGGGCACCGGGGGGCGAGGGGGGGTGTTAAATCCTGTAGGAAAGTGCCTTTTTGGCAGAAGGAAGGATCTGAAGGTCCAGAGTTTGGTTGTTGATGTTGGGATGTAAGGCTTGGATATATAAAGCTTCGAGTATAGGTAATCTCCTTGGGTCACTTTCTTTATCGAGTATGGTGGTGTGTTTCTCTAACTCGTTGCGCGTGAGGTGAGGGTGGTTAGGGTTGAGATAGTGGTCTTTGATGGCTCCAGCCTGAAGGTGAAGAGTTAACCGACGTGAAAGACGAGTCTGCGTCATACTAATATAGGAATGAGGTCCACAGTCCTCATAATTACAGGTATGTTGGTAAATGACGTGATCGTCGGTCATCGGGCTCTTTATCTTGGTGGAGGCTGGTTTGTTGCGGAGAACGAGGTTGGAGGTCTTGGGGGATTTGTAATAAATTATTAATTTGATTTTGTTTTCCGGGTTGGTTGGGTGGACATGCTTGGAGATTATTTCTTTTAAGACGCCCTCGTCATTTTTGTGTTCAGAGGACATGTAATTGCGGTAGAAGATCTTAATTTCATTGGGGGGGTCAATGTTGGGAGGGCTTTGGGTGTACCATTTTTCAAGATGGTGGTTGATGGTGCTGGAGATGTCGGAGTTGGGGGATCCGTTATTTACTAAAACTTGGGATAGTCTTTCTAGTTCCTGGTGGATGTCGGCCCAGGTAGAGCAGTGCGTGAGGGCTCTCCTAACATAGGCGGAGATGGAGGATAGAAGATAACGACGGGGGCATTCACTATCGCCGTTGAGGCATTGTCCTGTGTTAGTTGGTTTAATGTAGACGGTGGTTTTGAACCCATGGTCGTTCAGAGCTACGAGGATGTCGAGGAAGGGGAGTTGTCCATTGTTAGATTTTTCAAAGATGAAGTTAAGTCCGGAGGAGGTCATGAAGCGACGCTGGAGTTCCTGTAGTTCGTGGAGGTCCTTGATTTGCACGAAGATGTCATCCACGTATCTACAGTAGACGGCGGGTCGTTGGGCAGCTAGGAGCTCTTCCTCGATGGCACCCATGAAAAAGTTCGCAAAAAGAACTCCTAGGGGGCTGCCCATCGCCACATCGTCTATCTGCTTGTACATGTTGCCCCGGGGGCAAAGGAAGGGGCAACATGTACAAACAGATAGACGGTGTGGCAATGGGCAGCCCCCTAGGAGTTCTTTTTGCGAACTTTTTCATGGGGACCATCGAGGAAGAGCTCCTAGCTGCCCAACGACCCGCCGTCTACTGTAGATACGTGGATGACATCTTCGTGCAAATCAAGGACCTCCACGAACTACAGGAACTCCAGCGTCGCTTCATGACCTCCTCCGGACTTAACTTCATCTTTGAAAAATCTAACAATGGACAACTCCCCTTCCTCGACATCCTCGTAGCTCTGAACGACCATGGGTTCAAAACCACCGTCTACATTAAACCAACTAACACAGGACAATGCCTCAACGGCGATAGTGAATGCCCCCGCCGTTATCTTCTATCCTCCATCTCCGCCTATGTTAGGAGAGCCCTCACGCACTGCTCTACCTGGGCCGACACCCACCAGGAACTAGAAAGACTATCCCAAGTTTTAGTAAATAACGGATACTCCAACTCCGACATCTCCAGCACCATCAACCACCATCTTGAAAAATGGTACACCCAAAGCCCTCCCAACATTGATCCCCCCAATGAAATTAAGATCTTCTACCGCAATTACATGTCCGCTGAACACAAAAATGACGAGGCCGTCTTAAAAGAAATAATCTCCAAGCATGTCCACCCAACCAACCCGGAAAACAAAATCAAATTAATAATTTATTACAAATCCCCCAAGACCTCCAACCTCGTTCTCCGCAACAAACCAGCCTCCACCAAGATAAAGAGCCCGATGACCGACGATCACGTCATTTACCAACAGACCTGTAATTATGAGGACTGTGGACCTCATTCCTATATTGGTATGACGCAGACTCGTCTTCACGTCGGTTAACTCTTCACCTTCAGGCTGGAGCCATCAAAGACCACTATCTCACCCCTAACCACCCTCACCTCACGCGCAACGAGTTAGAGAAACACACCACCATACTCGATAAAGAAAGTGACCCAAGGAGATTACCTATACTCGAAGCTTTATATATCCAAGCCTTACATCCCAACATCAACAACCAAACTCTGGACCTTCAGATCCTTCCTTCTGCCAAAAGGCACTTTCCTACAGGACCTAACACCCCCCCTCGCCCCCCGGTGCCCTTGACGCAGCCCCCCGCGCTACCTCCTTCAGCTTCGTCTTCCGCAGGCGACACACAACTTAGGCCACGCCCCTCGACACGCAGCCAATCAGCTTCGACCCCACCAACCGACCACCATCCCGCATCCAGTGCGCATGCGTGAAGCGGTTCTCCCTTTCTCTCTCCTAGAATACCCCTCCACCAATAGCAGACTTTTGCCCCCTGATTTTCGCCTCCTCTGATCCTCCACCCTCTATATATACCCTTCCTGTTTTCCTTTTATATCATTCCTTCCTTACTTGATAATGCTGGTTGTCCAGTGAAACGCGTCGTATATCCTGTATCATCATGTACATTTATGTAACCCTGTACCACCATGAATTTTGCTCATCTCCTTCATCTACTTCCTGCCACCCAGCGAAAACTCATCAGAGACCTGGAAACTTTGAATAAAATTTCCAACGCAGAAATTGCCACTTCTTTCAACCTCGTGTGTATTAAAGAAAATTTATTACCTGGCTTTACTAACATATATATATATATATATATATATGGGCCTATTTAGGCTATAGGCTACATATGGAATATATGTCCACGACATAGCCTATTAATTCACGCCAAACACTATTACCGTATACTGTACATGTAGGCTACTAAGTTATGTAAAGAGTAGCCTACGTCTATTTAGCACGTCGCATTAACCGAACCTATAATGCATAAATACGGGATTTAATCAAGATTACAAAGCATACAGAATACATAATTTGTAATACTGAAGGAAGTATTAGGCTAACCATTGCAGTAACGAAGCTATTATTCATATTTAGTTATAACAAATCGTTTACTGTTGCAAATTATAATTGGAAGTTGATTATGATAACGGTTATATGACACATTTAATCCCTTGAGAGAATATTCTTCCCATTCTTGCCTAAAGATATTGTAGGCTATTTGTACAAACTTGAAATTTCGCATTCATACCGTAGCTTACTTGATTAAACCGTTTTCTCATCCCAATCTATTGAATATTATACTGTGATGACATATATATTAAAGGATTGAGCATTATTATAGTATATTAATGCTTGCACATCATACATATAGTTATCACATTACTACTATTGCATGCAACCCATATTTATAGTTGCCGCAACAGGCGATGCGTCCCGTACGTTCGGGACGCAAAAGTTGCCCTATTCGGGTGACAAATGGGTCCCGAAAAAGTTGCTTGAGGCGCAAAAGTTGCTCCACGGAGCAACTTTTGTCACCGATTCGGGCAACTCGGGCATGTGTAACCGTGCCTTTACTCTCCCCTCAAAGGCTAGGCTATCATATAGTTTGGCAAAGGCTAGGTTATCATGTAGTTAGGCAAATCTCTTTGTAAGGCCTCGCCCAATTTCTTACCGATTACTCACATACACCAGTGGCTTGCACTATTTGTTTCACTAACTGGCCTTCCTTGTGCAGCCCAATATAATGTGTAATTAGATCCGGTGTCACGTTCTTTCTCGCTGACCCGTACACACTAAAAACTGACGGGGACATGTCCACCACTGCCATACTGATCATAATAATGACTGATACCGATCCACCCACCACAGCTGCTGGAAGCACTGATGTTCCAACACTGTATGTACTGTATGGAATAATACCATAATTATTCCTAACCTTCAAGACTAGAGAATACTAAGGATGTAAAGTAAATTCAGACAGAAAATCCACAAATTTTATTTGAAACAGTGTGCGGGGGACTCTGGTGACTAGTGGGGTTTTCCTTACAAACATTGAGTAGGCTATATTTGACTATTATTGCTTTACTGATTCAGTCCTTTCAATGCATTAATATTGTGCACAGTGTGACTACATTTTGACACATGTTAATGTAATAAGTTTGAAAATTCAGGTTTTGAGGCTTGCCTGGGATCAAGAACAATCCCAAGTTTTCAACAAAATCTCATACCATACTGTATACAGCCCAAAATAAGTAGCCACATTTTTTCATTAGCAATTTTGGGCTCTAATCTTATAAATTTTCTTTTAGCCTACCAGACTTTTAGCTACTACCAATGTTAGTAAGTTAGCCTATACACTCGGCATAATCAAACGCTGTATATTAGCATAGCCTAGGCCTATCTTAGGTTCTCAGGTTAAGTTATATTGTTTGGATATTTAAAGAAAGTAGAGGGATTAGGCTAGGATATACTGTAATGAAAAATTAGGGTAGCCTATAATTGTACTCACAACCAATAGTATTGAATAGGCTAGTGTTTACAAATATGTTTTTCAAGGGATTTTGTTTTGATTAGGCTAATATGATGACAATATTCAAGCAGACACTGCGGCAATATTAGCATGCTCTATGCGTCAGATTTTGCCACTTATTTCTGAAATCATCCCTCGGCGAGTGGTTATTTGCCTCCTGCTGGTATTATATATGAATATGATGATGACAATTATGTCCAGGGGGGGGGGGGGGTTGAACACCAAACACTGTCAAATTAGAAATAAACGCAGAGAGCGTGCAAACTGCTGCTGTAGTCTCCTTGAACGGTAGTTAAGATACCCGGTAGCTACCGAATAATCTAAAAACACGCTCCCTGATAGTGTACAAGGCTATGAAAATCAGGGAAAATATTATAGTGAAAAGGTAACTCGGACTTTCTATAACATAAAGTAATAAAGGTAAGGATGTAGTATTCGAGGAATTTCGAGCTTATCGCCTGCCTTGTTTACACTACTCGCACGCTCGCGATCACGTTTCCGTCTATATTGACTGCCGTGGGATACAACATTAGGTTGAGGGCCCCCCTCACTCCCCATGACTTATTGTCATCATCATATATAGGCATTTTGCCAGCAGGGGGCAAATTACTTAAAAAAAGCAGTCAAAAGTCGTGAATCATGAAGGATGTATCCGGGTGTACGGTCGTCATATTTACATAGGTAGTGCGCTCGTGGTTACGTTCCCGTCTATTTTAACGGTTATTTTCCCCCTGCTGGCAATATAATATATGATGATGACAACATGTAATGGGGGGGGTGAGGACCCCGTCAACCTATTATTGAATCCTGCGGTAGTCAAAATAGACTGGAACATGATCGCGAGCGTTCACTGCTGCCGCCGTTCCGTGTAGTGTAAACCAAGGCAGGCGCCATGTAGTATGTCCAAATACTACATCCTTCCCATAGGCCTAATAAATTCACAACATTTTAAAATCCAGATAGCCTATCTGAGGTGAGCCAATTCTGAAAAAATCTAACAAATGTTGGCTTGAACATTATGATGGGCTAGCCTAGAGGGACAGAGACTAGCCTAGGTTAGTTTATTCAGTGGGGATGTAGCCTAAGAAAAAATAAAAATTAGGCCTACAATCCTGTATGGGTCATGAAATTCATAAGAAAAATAGATTAGCCTGGGCTAGGCTAGCTTACATGATGATGTAGCCTACTGTAGGCTGTAGGCTGTAGGCTAAGCCTAGGCCTAGCCACCTAGCCTAACCCAATATGTGGTACTAGTAAGGTAGGCTAAATTAGTATATAAGATGATTAACCACTATTACTGTTAGCCCACAAATTGATATTAATATTACAGTATATGCCTAGCTATTTTTAGTTATGTAAAGTATGGTATTACTGGGAATTGTTGATAGCATATCTCTGGCAAGCCTCAAAACCTGGTAATGTTGACACTTATTGCATTAACACGTGCCAAAATATAGTCACACCATGCACAAAATTGATGCTTTGAAAGGGCTACATCAGTAAACCAATGAAAATCAATAATAATCAAAATATGTATAAGATGAGGAATAGGCTATCAGCTGGCAGCCCGAAATTGCCAGAATCGTCCGCACGCGAATTCACGCCGGGATCAGTGGTCTTCTAAAACTTTAAATAACATTACTTTATTTTCAATATCATTTTCAATATCGTGCATTATATCATGTTAATAAAATTACATAGTGGTCAAATCCAATATTTAGTCACACTGACTCCAATTATATAAGAATGTTATGAACAAAATGACGAAGGGAAAACTGAAGACCTGCCTAGTGAGAGTCCTTCAAATTCCAATATTTTCCCCTGTTTAAGGGAAAGATTTTCCCTTCCCAAGGGAAAGGAAAGGGAAGGATTTTTTAAGAATACCAAATCGAAAGAAAATTCCTTCCTTTCATTTTCGAAGGGAAAGAATTGTTTAAGAATACGACCCTAAGATCTTTCGTGCCCTTTAGATGTCAATTTTTCCTGGCAAGCGACAGCGAGCCTCTAATTTGAGAAGGAGCCGGCCTTCGTCTTGGACATTTTTCTACTGAAAAATTTACAAACTTATCTTGAAAGTGGGTCTAGGGGATGTTTTTCTAAGCTTGATTGAGGTCTATTGATGAAACTAAAAAATACATTAATAAATAAATATATAGACCAAAAATACAAGCACTACCGGTACTCCCTTCAGATATTGCCTCTCTCTCACTTGTACACCCTTCCTAAACTACATTAAATCGCTTAAAGGCAGCCAGAACGGTATGGGAAATAGCATCATACTGTAAGTATAGAAACGTTTATTGGTCTCATGGATTAGCCGAGAGAGGTTTAACCCGTTCAGTAACTAGACGCCATTTGTTCACTTTAGGTGGGCTATCATTAGTTGATCTATTCAGCTTCGGAAGACCCTCTAAGAATCAAGAAGGTAAAGTATATTCAATTCATCCACCGACTTCCAAAATTCCATCCTAAGCTAAATAAAATCGTCTGCTGATAGCCAGAATGAAAGGAGTAAAAGCGTCCTAATATGCTGACTGGGTAAATTGATGCTTAATCCGGGAACTGCGGGAAGACTCTTAACCTCTTAAGTGCGCATGGGGGTAATTAGACACCTCTGCCTGTGCACATGTATTTGAGCTGTTTCCATCACTAAAATATTCATTTTACCATAAATAGCATTAATACTTATCCATATGCACCTATTATAGGTTGATTATAAAGGTATTAACCTGTTACAACAATAAAACTAGTGAAAACAGCGTTTGGATGGTCAAAATCGGCGATACAGGCCGCGAGTTACATAATGTATGGGTGAGGCAAGCTCCTTTTCCGCCAATTTCCCCCAAGGCCACTGAGACACTGTCGATCGATACTCTCTCTCTCTCTCTTGCTAACAGTGATGACAATGCCCTGCTTGCAACTCGCTAATGTTAGCACGAAAATATACCTCAGAATAAGGGAATAACAGGGAAAATAGGTGATAACTGAAGGAGGGGAGGAAAGTGGGGAAGGAGGGGAGGTAGAGGACTGATATTTTACATGGCCCAAGGGCAAACAAAAATAAAAAATAAAAAAATAAAAATATATATTTTTTTTTTTCGATGTTTGAAATTGATTTTTTTTTCTCTGACTCTTAAGAGTCTTCCCGCAGTCCGCCGGGGGAACTCTTAAGAGTCTTCCCGCAGTTCCCGGGTTAAGAGTTCCCCCGCCGGACTGCGGGAAGACTCTTAAGAGTAAGGCTATTAAAAAATCCATTTAACCCTTTGGCGCACCTATAGTTTCCAATCAAAGTTTTTCCCACTCCCAAAGTATATCTCAGCTCACTCAGAGCCAGTTATGTGCCCGGCGATAATTTGTTTCTGTTACGTTTTTATCCACCAAAAAATCCTTGTATTTGGATTAATGAGATACCATCGGCTTTGTTATTGATTGAACTTGAAGATAAGCGAATAAAAACATAGAATAAATACAAAACAAGCACATTGGGGCACTCCGAAATAAGAATTGTAAAAAAAAAAGTACCTTAAATACCTTATCTCCAACTCGCGCTAGCTCAAAATTTTGCCCGCAACATTTTTGATTTGCATACATATATGGAAGCGGAATTTAATGAGGATTCCACTGGTAACTTCAGAATTACTATAAACCAAATAGTTACTGAGATACACGAATAAACGTGAAATTATCGAAACACAGACTGAGCTGTACTCTGCTCCCTTCCCAGCCAGCCGTGAGTAAACGGTTAAACTGAGGGGGTTGCCAATTGTACCCATTGAACTAGACGTAATACTTAATATGTATGCCAAATATGACGCGCGTCAGACGAAAACTTAAGTTTCGGCGAATATTTTTAAGTTTAATGACTCTTAACGAGTCATCGTGCGCCTAGGAAAAAAATACCTAATGACTGAACGAGTCATCGTGCGCCAAAGGGTTAAAACACCCCCCAAAATTTTTATTTTTTATTTTTTATTGCCCCTGGGCCATGCCAAATATCACTCCTCCACCTCCCCTCCTTCCCCACTTTCCTCACCTCCTTCAGTTATCACCTATTTTCCCTGTTATTCCCTTATTCTGTGGTATATTTTCGTGCTAACATTAGCGAGTTGCAAGCAGGGCATTGTCATCACTGTTAGCAAGCGAGTGCAAGAGAGAGAGAGTATCGATCGACAGTCTCTCTCCAGACGTGGGGAAAAGTGGTGGGAAGGGAGATTGCCTCAGCCATACATTATGTAACTCCCGGCCTGTATCACCGATTTTGACCATCCAAACGCTGTTTCCACTTGTTTTATTGTTGTAACAGGTTAATACCTTTATAATCAACCTATAATAGGCGCATATGGATAAGTATTAATGCTATTTATGGTAAAATAACGATGTTAGTGATGGGAACAGCTCAAATACGTCAGCACAGGAGTGTGGTGTCTCATACCCCACATGCACACTTCAGAGGTTAAGGGAGGATGGTTCACTTTTTGGGCAATTTTTGCATGTATTTATTATTTTTCTAGTTTCCTCCCTAGACCTCCATCAAATTTAAAAACACATCCATTAGATCCCCCTTCTAGATTATTTTGTACATTTTTTCGGTAGAAAAATGTCCCGGCCAAAGGCCGGTTCTTCCAACATTACAGGCTCACTATTGTTCACCAGGGAAAATATCGACACCTAAATAGCACGAAAGGTCTAAATATTGACGAAGGAATGGGGTAAAAGGTCTTAAATCGACTAACTAATGGGGCAAACATCTTATTATCTGAAAACTAATGGGGGTAAACATGAGGGAGAAAGTGGGCTAGAAAACCGGCCTATCCCCCCTTAAAGTGGAATGATTGGTTTTTCTGGACCCCCTTCTCCCTCGTGCTTAACCCCATGAGTTTTCAGATTTTATGGCGTTAGACCCATTAGTTTGGTAATTTTTTAACTTTTCACCCCCTTTCTTTGTCAATATTAGGACCTTTCGTGCCATTAAAGCCCCTTTCACACATTCACGGTGTTGGTCCCGATGTGCCAAGAGGTACACAAATTGGTACATTGGCAGAGACAGTGACACGAAGTACGCGTTTGACGATGAAGCCACGACGGTGACACGTAGCCACGACGGGCCAGATCGTACCACGGTTGCAACACGAGGGAGGCACGTCAATGCGCTAACGGTCCAAATTCTGGTCAAAACTGTACCCTTGCGTGGCACGAGGGGAACACGACAAGGGGCGACGGACTTACGATGGGGTTACGTGTGCGACACGACGAACATGACACCACAACGACAGACGGGGTGACAGACACAATTCGATATAAAAGGGTGCGCGGCAGACGGCGTGGCCTGCGTGTGGTGCGCAGTTGCCACATCGTCCTGCCATCGTGCACTTCGTGTTGTTGCCGTGTTGCCAGCGTGCTGTTGCCGTGGTCCTGACGCGTTGCCGTGGTGCTTCCAGATTTTGTATGACACATGGACTCTCGTGGATCACACGTCAATACCCGATAATTGTGGGTGCAGCGTGGTGGCGTCGGGTGTACACGTGGCAACATTGGGGCCTGTCGTGGTGGCGGCGGAGGATTTGAAAATGGCCGTTATCTTTCATTATGTACGCCGACGCCGCCACGTCGATGCCGATGCTACCCGATGCCGACACGCCAGACCCACACATCGGCCAGATGTACCCGATGTTACCACGCCAAAATTCCCTCGTGCGATTTGTTTGGACACCCCCAAACACATCGTCCCCAAGCACGATTTGCCACGTGCCGCCCCGTGGGTAACCCGCCGCTCCCCGATGACCCCGACACACGTTGGCGATTGCACCACGTTGTGTCCCGATATTCAAATCGGGGTATGTCGTGCTCAACATCGTGAATGTGTGAAAGGAGCTTTAGGTGTCGATTTTGTTTCCAGGCGAGCAATAGCGAGCCTGTAATTACAGGCTCACCGGGAATAAATCGACACCTAAATGGCACGAAAAGTCGTTATATTGACAAAGAAATGTGGAGAAAGGTCTTAAAATCGCCAAACTAATGGGGCGTCCATAACGTTTAACCGTCCTAAAAAAATACACATAGAGTGTTTTAATCGGTATGTGCTCTAATGTGAAAAGATAAACCGAAACACTGAGTGTATGTACCATTAGTGATATTGTGCTATACAGCTTAGAAAGGATCTCTGTGAATTATATGGGTAAACACTATCTCCCTCAACTCCCTGGCTTCTATATACCTTTCGTAATCTGAATAAAATCTTTTAATAATGGCCAGCAAACCGAAAAGAACTGCATAATCGGATTATGAAAGGGTTAAGTGTTGCAATGTTTACAGTGTAGTACAAAGGAGTACAAAGGAAATCAAGCAACAACAGACCAGCGACCCCTCAAGGCTGCTTGTAGTTTAGTACAGCCAACCAACCAGCCATAGCTTTTGCTTAGTGTCTTCATTGTACAGCCGGATGCCATAGTCTCTAGCCCACTCATTGTACAGCCGGATGCCATAGTCTCTAACCCACTCATTGTACAGCCGGATGCCATAGTCTCTAGCCCACTCATTGTACAGCCGGATGCCATAGTCTCTAGCCCACTCATTGTACAGCCGGATGCCATAGTCTCTAGCCCACTCATTGTACAGCCATATGCCATAGTCTCTAGCCCACTCATTGTACAGCCGGATGCCATAGTCTCTAACCCACTCATTGTACAGCCGGATGCCATAGTCTCTAACCCACTCATTGTACAGCCGGATGCCATAGTCTCTAACCCACTCATTGTACAGCCGGATGCCATAGTCTCTAGCCCACTCATAAGAATCTGTAGACCTCTGATGTTTTTCTGTATGCAA
Source organism: Paralithodes platypus (assembly GCA_032716605.1). NCBI lineage: Eukaryota > Metazoa > Arthropoda > Malacostraca > Decapoda > Lithodidae > Paralithodes > Paralithodes platypus. The sequence continues at coordinate 56,047,445 of CM064483.1, read as the reverse complement.
TATTCGCTATATTTATTTAATTTTGAATAGAACTTGTTTTTCAATATACAGGTATAGTATATATAGTTTTATAGTTAATGTATAGACAATGATATTCATAAATTCGTTGTCCATGATATACTTCCATAATTAGACATACTGTAGGTGCAGTCCACGAATATATATGATTGGTCTAGAGACTATGGCATCCGAGTGTACATCATCATGAACATAATTATAACCCTCGAAATTGGCCATGATTAGGCAGAAAATAGGGAAAGAATACACGTTGCTCTGCTGCTTCAAAGGTGCATATTTATTTTGATGTCCACTGTTAATACATTTACCATAAGGCTTTTTAATTAAGATAACATTTCCAAATTTAAAGCTATATTGTTGAAAGGATACATTTACCAATAATAATTGTCATAAACTCAACATTTACGGACATGGTGTTTGATATCCTTATTATTGAAGAATTTCCGTAAATATTTTGTCATCACATACTACTTATAATAATGTATAAAATAATACATGATATTATTAATGTATATTATGAATGTCTAAGACTTAATACCATTCTCATTATACTGACGATGTTGTTAATGAGGCACTATATATATATATATATATATATATATATATATATATATATATATATATATATATATACGATACGGTATATATAATGAAAAGTTATTTAATATAGCTTTATATACTGTATGTCTGTATATCTGTATGCATAAATAAAAAGAAAGAAAAGAATAAAACAAATGGGTAAGATTATGGAAAACATAGATTAACTCTGATTCAGATACCAACTTAATAACAGCATACTAACTACTGAATACGATTTTATTCTTCTTAAGAAAGATCTGCCCTAGTCATAAAAGTATAGGTTTGCACTGACAGATTTGTGTGTGCACTATATAACACAGACTATGTTGAGTATATATCACAAATACACGTGAGCCACTAAATGTTTCTAATCTCTCAGTGAGGTTCGAACTATGTGTTGTACATCACACACCTTTTTAGTGTTGTGTTAACCTATTTGATCCGAGGGGGTGTTTTGGTCTCACTCTTTCAGCCCATTAGTTTGGATATTTTTAGATGTTTCACTTCATTAGTTTGGCGAAAAAAAGGCGCTTCACCCCATTCAGTTGTTATTTTGTATCTGGGCGAGCAATAGCAAGCCTGTAACTTATAAGAAACCAGCCTTCGGCCAGCACATATTTTTATCGAAAAATATTTTAGTTTGAAGGATGTCTGTGAAGGTGTTTTGTTAGCTCAAGGGTCAACATATAGTGAATTGCTTGAATATTGCAAAACATAAACAAAATCCTTAATTATGTATTATAAAGATTATCATAGTAACCCACAGGACGTCGGACCAGATAGTGTTAATCCTATCTCGACGAAAGATCAATCCTAAGATGAAACAAATTAGGTCAAGAGATTGTATATTATTAAGTGCTTGATCAGCTACCAAGGCTAAACAACGCGTTATCTTGTCATCGGGTGGCACAGTAGAATATTGAGAGAACAACTTCCCAATATGATAATAAAGCTTCATCATCTGTAGAAGGGGATTTGTAAATATTTGTTTATAGCGTTGTAAATTCCTGTGTTATAGTCTGAAATGATTAACCCTTTCGGCACGGATGACTACTTTGTCATTGTATTATGGCTGACATTAGACGATTTTACTCAGCTTAGGAAGTAAAGTCAGGTTTCAAAGTGTTAACCCCTACAGTACCAGTGACGTCCTTTTCATTATATTCTGGCTACTATTAGACGATTTTACCCAGCTTAGAAAGGACGTATCCCCATCAAAAGGCTACAGACTATCTCAATGAGCCCTTTTAGCTACCATATATCCTTCCGAAGCTTCATAAACCCGTTTAAATGCAGCTGAAATATATACAAAAAGACGTCGCCGCTACTGTAAGGGTTAAATCATACTTAACCTGACAGCCACAGGTTCTTGCTAAGCTAAGTATAATCGTCTACTGGTAACCAGAATGACAGGAAACACACGACACTTTACTTATGTGGATAAATGCTAATTGTGAAATTATTCTCATTTTACTCAGTAGTATCCAAACTATGAACAAATATTTGTATAACATATACATATTTAGAAGTTGTTCAACCCATATATTAAGGGATAGTGCTAGTTTTTTGGTGTATATATTTAATATATTTATTCTTGAGTTTCCTCGCTAGACCTCCATCAAGCTTAGAAAAACACACCCTAGACTCCCTTTCAAGATAAATTTGTAAATTTTTCGGTAGAAAAATTTCCCGGCCAAAGGCCGGTCCCTTCTAAAATCAGAGGCTCGCTATCGTTCGCCAGAAAACATCGACACCTAAAGGGCACGAAAGGTCTTAAGATTGACAAACAAATGAGGCGAAATATCTCAAAATCGCCAAACTCAAATTTAATATGCTAAACATGAGGGAGAGAGGGGTCCATAAAAAGCGAGTACTACCCCCTTAAGAGGTGCAGTCATTGGTGGTTGTTGGTGTAGATTGGCACGTATCTGCAGTGCGGCAGTTTTTCCAGCACTTTAGCGAGATACTTCTCTGGAAAGGCAAATAAGAAATACATGAGTTGGTGCAGATACATACTTTTTGTTTGTATACATTTGTTTACATTTACGCACACACACACTAACACACACTAACACACACACACACACACACACACACAGACAAAGGGACACTCATTATATATATATATATATATATATTCACACACAAAAAAGGGTTATAATCTGATCCCGGTTTTGTGCAGGGCAAAATTAATATAATAAACTCCAGGGACAGTACACATCGAAGATGGCAAGGAAACTCTTGAGGAAATCGTAGCTGGTGTAAAAAAATATATATTTTATATCAGTTTATTTATTTGTTTTCCTAGTAATTTAGCTTAAGGGGGTGACCTTTTTTTTCTCTCTTATTCTGTCTTTCTCTGGCTTGTATCCATTCGGCCCTATTCAGCCAACTGTTTTAAGACATATATCCCCATCCAGGTGTCGATTTCTTACTGGCGAACGATAGCGAGCCAGCGTTGTATGGAGAAATCTGGCTTCGTCGGAGACATTTTTCTATCGACAAATTTACGAATTTAGCCTGCTGTCAAAACACTTTAAAACAAAAATGGCTCGCTACCGCTCGCCAGGAAAAGATCAGCACCTGGATAGGGATAAACGTCTTAAAACAATAGGCTGAATGGGGCCGAATGGATACAACTCAGAGATAGAGGGAGAGAGAGAGAGAGAGAAAAAAAAAAAAAAACGATATGGGCCCCCCTTAAGACCATCGTGAAAACCCCCGAGTACCCACAACAAGTCTGATCTCCATAGTTCCAAACTGACAAATTCTACAATGGTGACCGGACAACTCAACCGAATGGATACAAGCCACATACAGAGAGAAACAGAGAATAAAGCAGGTCACCCCCCTTAAGTTATTTACAAATACAACAAAATAAAAATGCAAAAGACAGAAATTAACAAACAAGTGAGTATATAGATTCCTGGACATCTCAACCAGTAGACCATTTCAACCACTAGCTCTCAACCAGTAGCCTACCATATCAACCAATACGGTTAGGTTAGGTTAGGTTAGTATTATATTTTGGCACTGGTTTGGCTGGTCGTGGTTGAGTTGCCACTGGTTGAGAGCTACTGGTTGAAATGGTCTACTGGTTTAGATGTCCGGGAACCCTCTACAATATATATATACAATACTGTATATAGATGTGTAAAGAGATAGAGAGAGAGAAGTACTGTATATCATAATATATACAGGTAGATAATTATATTTCCGATGATCATTGCAGATGTTTGTATGCACACACTAAAGCCGGTATCACACGAGAGCTTTTAGTCAACATTCGATAATCAAAAAATTACTGGCAACATTTCTGGAATATTTTGCACTGGTATCGGAAACTAGACTGATGGTTGATGAATTTAAGGGACAGAAATATTATAAATGTTGATCTCATAAGCTGCCAGACCAGTGTTGAGATTAAATGTTGAGTGAGAAAGCGCTCGTGTGATACCGGCTTAAGCATGAATCCTTGTATGGTTTGTCGAGTTACAGGGGTTAGGGGTTACGATATGTGGCCTACACTGAAATACTGAACACTTAAAGGGCCCACTTCGTGTTTTTCTCTTTCTCTCTGAGTTGTATCCAGTTGGTTCCATTCAGCCTACTGTTTTAAGACGCTTACCCCCATCCAGGTGTCAATATTTTCCTGGTGAGCGGTAGCGAGCCAGGAAAATATTTGTTTTTACAGCAAGCTAAAGAAGGAGAAATTTTTCTATCGAAAAAATAAAAAAAATAGCTTGCTATCAAAAACATTTAAAACAAATGGTGGCTCACTACCGCTCGCCAGGAACAAATCGACACCTGGATGGGGATAAACATCTTAAAACAGTAAGCTGAATGGGGCCGAATGGATACAACCCAGAGAGAGAGAAAAAAACGAGATGGGCCCCCTTAAGTACCATAAACAGAAGAAGCCCTGGGCTAGCTGGAAACTTTGTGAACTGTACTTATAATTAATGTACTTATAATTAATGAACTATACATTCCGCAAACTTACCGTGAATGCAACATCCGCAATTATTGTTCTTACATCAACCGCAATCTACCTTGACGTAGTTATGCTTCTGGCAGGGCTCGCTCTGGGGCATGCAGAAACCACCAAGCCAGTGACACACCTTTTGTTTCTTACATTTGTTTGTTCTTCTGCAGCATCTGTGGGTCATTATTATTATTATGTTTATCATTAATATTATTATTAATATAATCGTAGTACTAAAACCTCCAGCCAATCAATGACTGGCATCTGACACTTTCACAGCATCCAAAGTTTACCAGATTCACAACCTAGTGAGCAGAAACATGATGCCAAGCAAGCGACCAATCAGCGGCCAGTGTTTTGGGACCGGTGATGCATAGGCCTTTTGAAACACCTTGGTCCATCACTCACTTTCATTGTCTCCTCACATCATACACCATTCCGGCAAAGAGAACATTAATCTCTTTAACAAACCTCATACTTACGGAAGCCACTTAAGCGGAGGCAGACCGTTTTTCTGGACCCTCTTCTCCCTAATGTTTAGCCCCACCAGTTTTGAGATTATAAGACGTTCGGCCCATTAGTTTGGCGATTTTAACACCTTTCACCCTATTTCGTTGTCAATTTTAAGACCTTTCGTGCCATTTAGGTGTCGATTATTTCCTGGCGAGCGATAGCAAGCCTGCAATTTTAAGAGGAACCGGCCTTTGGCCGGTACATTTTTCTACCGAAAAATTTACAAATTTATCTTGAAGGGGGGTTTAGTTTTTTTTTCTTCTAAGCTTGATGAAGGTCTAGGGAGGAAACTAAAAAAATATATGAATAAATGAATTAATAGACCAAACAAACGGTAAGTCTCCCCTTAATACTGGAGGAAGCTCGTTGCCAGGACATAATATTGAAGAAAGGAAAGAAGAAAAGGTGAAGAAAGATCATCAAAGACGCCGCCCGGGTATCTGTAATCCAGGTCCGCCGGCTCAGCCAATCAGCGCGCGAACTGGCGTGACTGAGGAGTATTTTAGGAGAGAGGAGTGGGAGAGAGAGGTAACAAAGAGAGGAGTGCGGGGGAGAGGTAACAAAGAGAGGAGTGCGGGGGAGAGGTAACAAAGAGAGGAGTGCGGGGGAGAGGTAACAAAGAGAGGAGTGCGGGGGAGAGGTAACAAAGAGAGGAGTGCGGGGGAGAGGTAACAAAGAGAGGAGTGCGGGGGAGAGGTAACAAAGAGAGGAGTGCGGGGGAGAGGTAACAAAGAGAGGAGTGCGGGGGAGAGGTAACAAAGAGAGGAGTGCGGGGGAGAGGTAACAAAGAGAGGAGTGCGGGGGAGAGAGGTAACAAAGAGAGGAGTGCGGGGGAGAGAGGTAACAAAGAGAGGAGTGCGGGGGAGAGGTAACAAAGAGAGGAGTGTGGGGGAGAGGTAACAAAGCGAGCCACTGCTGTACTAAGAACCAATCCCAACAACCCTCCCATGAATCCACCAAATACTTCAAATCCAACCTCCCCAACCTCCAATCCAATTTACAAGAATGTTTTTCACTCTTTCCTATAGCCATCCTTTCCTATCCACTACTGTACGGTTACTTAACAAATGTGGAGAGACTGTGATGCAAATTGAGACATGAACTGGATTGGATTTACTAAATAAGTTATATTTGAAATTACAATATCATTTTAACGATGGAGCAGACCAGTTTAGCCCGGTCGCTGTAATACTTCTACTTCCTTAATTTTCTTAGCTTTTCCTTACTCTAAAAACAAGATTCCCCATTAATTAAAGTACCCTCCAAAACCTTCACCAATTAAACAAATCTTCATCACACTTTTCCCTAGAGTCCAACAATATCAAACTGTCCTTTCAAAACTTTTGTATGTCCCTCCGATCCGAGAGAGGTAGAGTGACAGACGGCACTGGCCGTGTCAAATCCTTTCCTTGGCCCTTCTAGAACTTTCCAGCATATTCCCACCACTTATTTGGGGAATAGTAGCGGATAAGAGAGATGGATTGCGGGTGATCTTCAGCAACAATATCAATCATCCCGAGTCCATATCGAGCAGTCTCCATTTGCACAAATACATCTGAAATATCCAAGATCCTGTACCCATATTGCCTATTTGCATCGGATTTCAAGACAGTTTAAGGAAAGAGAGGCAGAGTGACAGCAAGAAGACGACACGAACAAATTGTATTGGACTATCCCAAAACTACAAGAAGACTGATAGACTGTCAAGAACATTTCATGTATGGGACCCATTGGCCTCACAGAGACTTAATACAAATATGAAGAAATGATAGACCTGGGTGTGACAAATTAAACATTATTGTCACCTATATTAGGTGAAATATAGAAAAGAAAACTTAAAGACAAAACATTAAATAAAAGTAATTCTAAGTTATAGGAATAGTTCTTAATTGTTAGTAAAGCGAAAAGCTAATAGATAGTTAGGAGATAGGAATTGATAGACTATGTGATAGATAGCTGAATTTTTTTAAGCAAAGATGTAAGAGTTTTAAGAACATAAGAACATAAGAAAATGGGAGTCTGCAGAAAGCCGATTGGCCTAAGCAAGGCAGATCCAGTTACACGTGAAACGAGTTTGAGGGGCACATGCCCGGCTCATTTCTAAATTTAAGTAAGAATAGTCAGTTATACAAATGTTGGAAGATTAAAAGGCAACATTGCCTTTATTTTCTCCGAAATCTAGGAATAATTGTGATTGTGAGTTTAGCTTGTATTTAGTCAGTTCAAGGCTAGAGTCAGAATATTTGGAAAGCTAACTTATATTATAAGGAAATTGATTATCACAGAGATGTGCATCACAGACGTTTGTAGTGCGATTATATATACATTCATTAAAGATTAACACACTATTGATTACTCCGGTTTCCTTTTCCTTTAATATTAAATATTAGTATGACGACATTCGGAGCCGAAATAAGTTAATCAGTGAATAACGCCCAAAGTTATATATTATTAGTGGAATTCATAACTCTAATGAACAGGTTATACACTGTGGGTCGTACTATTCAAAACTCATCTCATGTTTGAACTTATCCTGCTCCCGAACTTTTTGGACCTTTCCTATTTCGCTCTTTTAGTTTGGAGATTTGAAGATGTTCCACCCCATTGTTTTGGAGATAATATGACGCTTCACCCCAATCAGGTGTTGATATTTTTATCTGTGCAATAATAATGCAATCATTTACAAATTTAGCTTGAAGGGGTTCTGAGTGGGCATTTTTTAGTTTCAAGGAAGTCTGGGAAGCGTTTTTGTTAGCATTGGGGAGAAATTATGATACGATTTCTTGTAAGTTACAGGCTCGCTATAGCTCGCCCACAAACAAAATCGACACCAGCATGGGGAGAAGCGTCTTATTATCGCCAAACTAATGGGGTGAAACGTCTGTTACGATCCAGGTTCTCAAAGACACAGGGCTCTTCAACATTGGACTAGATAAGGGCAAAATGCAACAACGGTAACACTAGATCCAACCCCTGCCTTAAACACTGGAAAACAAAACACCATTACCGCCCTGAGTCGTGCCTGGACAACGAGGTATCCTATGACTCGGTAACTGGTGCACACACACTAGGCTGACGCTCGATGAAACAGCCTATTCTCAAACAGTAAAAGATTACTCGTTTAGGTTACACAAAGAAAAGATAAGTAACGTGATTAATTAACGTTACGGTAGATACTCAAATAACTGGCACTCCTGTATTAAAGAAAGTGCAATGCTAGTCCTGCAACATCAACTGGAAACTTCTGAAATAAGTCTGATGCTGGGAAGATGTTCGTAAAGAATCTTGAACAATTATAATGCAGAATACGGGTCACAATAAATACTAGGACATATAGTAATACTAGGCAGGCGAATAATAAAGACTGCGCAAAGGTAGTAATGCTCGACAACTAAAGAAATGCTTCGTGACACAACGCAACAGCCTACTAGGGTTGTGCAACTCAACAACAACCTCGGCTCAAAAGTGCAGTGAATAATAAGGTGGCATACATATAATAATGGAGCTTATATCTAGCCAGTGTCTGCTCAGTTAATAAAGTCTAGCTGGGGTATCAAGGCAGGGCAACAATGGGCGAGCATGCGGCTCGTAGCCTAACGTTGTCCGAAGGTGGTATAATGAAGATTACGTTATATGACGGGGATGCTCTCTTGATAAATCTAGGTCTCTAGTACCTAGTTCTATCCTGGCGATCCCTCAGAAGTCAACACAAAGAGGCAGCACTATGTTGTGAGGGATAGGCTATGGCCCTCTCACACCACAGCGCTGTGCTCGCAAAAGTAAACCCACCCAAAGACAACTTAGGCTCCCACAGTACCTGTCGATGTCGTGCAGGGCTTAGCTAACACTGCACACATCGGAGACAACGACACAGTAACCTTACCCCCAGTCTAGCTTTAGATAACCAAGCAGAATCACTCAACACCTTGCCAGGGAGACATATACCGGTCTACAACCTTCCCGAGAGAGGACACACACGGAAAAGTCCGTCTCTCCAAACCTCATTAAAGCCTAATACATGGAAATATCTGAGCGCTTCGCGTACAATACGACTGGCCGACGGTGAACGTCTATGCTGAAACCAGAAGGGATGTTGAGTTTAATAAAGATTAGAGAATGAGAAAGGAGAAGTCGAGAGAGAGAAATAGTATGCAAAGTGGCGAGTATGGGGGACAGAATTGCAAAGGATGTAGACGATACGCGTGTCAGGCCAGCTCTGAGCTTGATAAAAAACATGAGGCCGCGACGGGAAGGGACTAGTTACCACCCGGCTGCCAACGCCGTCAGCGCCCAAGCGAGCCGCGTCATAGCTCAACCCCCGCTGCCAGGTGTACTCCCTCACCCGCTCTCGCTCACCTCCCACACAAGCAACATTTATATTATAGCGAATATAAAATATAAGGCGCGGTCACAGACCAAAACAAAGACCATTTCTAGACTGTCTGTGGCAACACGACACTAATAAAAGAAAGCAGATAATTCTAGTACAACTGTAGCCCATCCCCCCATCCTGGCGAGCGCTAGCGAGCTGCAATGCCCCACGCAACCATTCTGCTAGCGCCGGGAGGCGTCACACGTCTGAAACTCTCCACACTATTGGTCCAAAAAGTCCCTCCCTCGCAGCAAATCGGTTTAGTATTAGCCAGAAAGGAAGATAATTTGGGTACGTACTGGCAGTCGGTATTCCCACAGGGCAAACCGGATTCTGTCTCGTAATCCAAGCACTTCTTTCGGCATCTACCACCTCCTAATACGTAGCAATTGGAGCTGGTTTCCTTTTCCTCGCACTCCCCTGAATAACAACATTAAGATAAGATAAAATAATACACTCAATTATCACATATATGCTTGCATTAATTTCATTGGAGGTGTTTGGTGTTGTGGTGAAATTAATAAAAAATAGATTGCATATACATACAATGAGACATGCTTTGTGGTGAGAGCTTAATACAATAAGAATTGTAAAATAGAACATACAACCTCACATGCACTAAATTATCACATTTTATATGCATACAATGAGAAATGCTTTGTGGTGAGAACTTAATACAATAAGAATCTTAAAATAGAACATACAACCTCAAAATACACATCTAAACATCGCAATACATGTATACAACATTATTACCAGGGCGGGTGCCCAACCCCGAAAGGGGTTGAAATAGGGGAGCTATCCCCCCGCCAAAGGCGGCTTTCTAAGGCCTTTCCTAGCTGATGCTGAGAGGATTGGGTTCTAGTCATGTGGTGAGGGCTGGTCTATCAGAGTGAGAACTGAGCGATCTCTGCCATACCCATAGCTTACTCTGACTGTTCCTTTTACTTATATATTTTCTAGATCTCAAGTGACGGCGTCTCATCCGCGGATTGACCTCCCAATCTACCAAGATTGGAAGCCAAAGCGTCACATTTTTCCTTTGCTCCTTAACTTTCTCTTCATAATTACTGAGAGGCACAGGGCCCTGGGTGGGGCTTTGGTTTCCCGGGCGTTTCCGCACCCTCCTCAGCTCCCCGCCATGGAGTGGCTTCGGTCACCCAGGATTTATTGTGGTCGGCAGGGAGGGTTCTGTAGGGGCGCTCGGTTATGGCCTTGGCCTTGCTCGGGGCCTTGGGGCTGTTCGGCCAGGCAGCTTGGGGAACAACAACAACAACAACAACATTATTACCATAGTGATACCATAGTTTCACCTGCACTGTAAACATTGTAACGAAAACTGTAGACATAAACAGTGTTCCTTAATATATCTATTTATATTATCTATCTATATATCTATTTGTATCTACTGTATATCTATCTATATCTATCTATATATATATATATCTCTATTTATATTTATATTAATTGATCTATATATACTATAACACATAAACGACTATAGCGCTGTTTATGTGTGCCGTGTTTGTTATCACGTATTCTTCCTACAGTATGATTTAGACTGCTTAAAACTCCGTGTACCCAGACATTTTGACTCTAGCGCACCTAAGATTTGGGTCTTTATCATTCTTTCAATTTTTTTGGGGGCCACTTGTTACAGGCACATTTGCCTTTGGTCTCCTTCATACACGTAGGGAAAATATATACTGTCGGTGACATCTGCCATCGATTTAGTAGCATATATATATATATATACTGTATATACAGTATATGCTACTAAATCGATGTGTATATATATATATATATATATATATATATACAGGAACTAGTAAGGAATTGATATTACTATATTATTGGTGCATTATATAACTTTCGGGGTTTAAACGGTTTGGTATGCACACTAGTTTCTGTAGAATTACCCACTGACGTAATATATAATGTAGCTATGTGGAATAAGCCATGAAAAGCAGTACATAAAGCAGGAACTTACTCGTACAACACCGACATTTGGAAGGATTTCCACATGTGTACGTTTCGTCATCACAGTCCGTGGGGAAGAGATCCTCGGAGTAGCAACCACCCACTCCGCCAGCCACACACTTTGCCCTGTGTGGTAGTTTAACCCTTCCAGTTACAAATGCTCTAACAACATATGCGTATGGAAAAGGTAATTAAAGTGCTTAAAATAACACTCATTTACAGATATATTGTTAAACCCATCATATATATATATATATATATATATATGGCCACCCCTTCGGGGATCACGGCGTCAGGCAATAGATAGATAGATATATTTATTTATTATTATTTTGTTTTTTATTTGTTCAGCGATGACACATTTATCAAGATTGTTCGGCTTTTATTCGTGATCTGATTGATCATAGCGAGGAATTGTGGGAGTCAGAGTGTTGAGACAGTGTTTAGTACATTGTGGGAGTCAGAGTGTTGAGACAGTGTTTAGTACATTGTGGGAGTCAGAGTGTTGAGACAGTGTTTAGTACATTGTGGGAGTCAGAGTGTTGAGACAGTGTTTAGTACATTGTGGGAGTCAGTGTTGAGACAGTGTTTAGTACATTGTGGGAGTCAGAGTGTTGAGACAGTGTTTAGTACATTGTGGGAGTCAGAGTGTTGAGACAGTGTTTAGTACATTGTGGGAGTCAGAGTGTTGAGACAGTGTTTAGTACATTGTGGGAGTCAGAGTGTTGAGACAGTGTTTAGTACATTGTGGGAGTCAGAGTGTTGAGACAGTGTTTAGTACATTGTGGGAGTCAGAGTGTTGAGACAGTGTTTAGTACATTGTGGGAGTCAGAGTGTTGAGACAGTGTTTAGTACATTGTGGGAGTCAGAGTGTTGAGACAGTGTTTAGTACATTGTGGGAGTCAGAGTGTTGAGACAGTGTTTGGTACATTGTGGGAGTCAGAGTGTTGAGACTGTTTAGTACATTTATTCCTTGAACTGCATAATGATCGTTACCATTACAACGCTTTTATCTACAATTATAATTAATCTGCAATACAGTTGTCTTATTAATTTGATAATAGTATATTAATAAGATAACCTTGGTGAATTAGTTCCCTTATCACTTAAATAGCCGTTTATTGTAGATTCTGGTCACAATTTGACCCACAATTATATATGTATGTATATTTATTATATTTTGTTCTATGTCTCATTTATGGTAGGGATTGGATTCCCGTCATTCCGGGATCAAGCCCATCAAGTATATCCGACGGCGCATTATTGCATAGTGGCTAACGTTAAGGGAGTCCACCTCGCTTTTTTTCTCTTTCTCTCCCTCTCTCTTTGGCTTGTATCCATTCGGCCCCCTTCAGCCTACTATTTTAAGACGTTTACCCCCATCCAGGTGTCAATATTTTCCTGGCGAGCGGTAGCGGGCCAGCATATATATTTTTTGTTTGACAGCAAGATAAATTTGTACATTTTTCGATAGAAAAATGTCTCCGGCGAAACCGTATTTCTCCATACAATGCTGGCTCGCTATCGCTCGCCAGGAAGAAATCGACACCTGGATGGGGATAAACGTCTTAAAACAGTTGGCTGAATGGGGCCGAATGGATACAAGCCAGGGAAAGAAAGAAAAGGAGAGAAAGATAAAAGAAAACTGGTGACCCCCCTTAAGCGATAGCATTCACCTTAAGGGGGGATGGCGTATTTATTTGCTCATTTATGTATTTGTTTATTCATATTTTTAGTGTCCTCCCTGGGCCTCCATCAAGCCTAAAAAATACCTTCCCAAGACCCTCCTTCAAGATAAATTTGTACATTTGTCGATAGAAAAATGTCCCGGCCTTAGTTTCTCTTAAATTACAGGCTTGTTATCGCTTGTCATGAAAATATCGACATCTAAATAGCATGAAAGGTCTTAATATTGACAACGAAATGGGGCAAAAGGTCTTTAAATCGGCAAACTAATGAGCCGAACGTCTTAAAATCTGAAAACTAATGGGGCTAAACATGAGGAAAGAGGGCGACCAGAAAAACGACCCATCTCCTCTTAAGAAGAAATTCAAGGGGTTGAACGGGGTACAATTAATCAATTTATCATTTAACAGAGCCTTCTTAATCCCATAAAAATCGCCTGCTGTTAGCCATAATACATTCATATTTGTTTTCACCAACCCACCAATTAATTTACAAATAAACCTAACTAATGAAATCAATGAAATCCAGAAAACTAGGACATACCGTAACATGGCCTAACTTCGGTCAAGGGGGCTATACTTCGGACATTTCTGGATAAAAGTATATATGGTACAGCTATGGAAACATGGTTCTGCATTATGGAAGAACAGCGCAGACATACTTGTTTTTCCATAACATCATGTATTTATCCCATAACGGCGGTTCGTTATATTTGTTTTCAGAATATCCGAAATTATGTCCCTGTCCAAAGTTACGTCATTTTACCGGTACTGTAATAATTGTAAAAGCGATAGATTCTGGTCTACTTACCTGTCGGGACATTTTCTTCCAGACATCAAGCTCTCAAATTCTTCATTGATGGTTAGGTCATCATCGAGGAAATCCTGGTGGTGATGTGTTTTATTTCAATTTGTCATCAGATAATATTATTGTTGTTATCTATTGAGCAGTTAATGTAATGACCTCTCCATATTTATCCAGCTCTCCAGTCATATAATCTATCTATTTATCTATCTATCTATCTATTATTGATAACAATCTGAATAATGACAGACATAGTTAGATGTAGAAATACATTTTACAATTAATTAAACTGTTGGCACAGTTAATTACTGTTTGAATTTGTATGGGTCCGAACTATGTTTTTTCAATAAGAAGTGTACATTGCTCTTAAACAATTTGCAGTTGGGTACCATACAGCTATAAAGAAGATACTAAATGTGAAGTATTGAGAGAGTAACCATTAACCGTGTTACAAGTGCGGCCTCATGACATTTAAATATTATATTAACTGGACAAAAACTAGATATGTCCATAGAACTCTCATGAATCCATGTAACATTGTGGGTAAAAACAATATATTTTTCAAACATTTATCCTTTATTGTTAAAGAGGTGGAGAAAACATTAATGGATGTACTGTATATGGATCTTGGAACCTAATTACAAATTATATTTATGCAATAAAGGCAAGAATATTTCACGTGCTTATTGTATGAACATGTTTTAGACACAATGTGTGTGAATGTATAGACTGTATATGTTATGTATTATTACTATTTTGCTTAACCAATATGTAAAAAGCATTAAATACAAATATGACTGACTGACTGACTGACTGACTATATTTCTTTCTTTCTATCTGTGTATTTCCACATTTATCTAACTGCTTCAAGGTCCGTGTGTCCAGACATATTGTCTCTAACGTACCTTGAATTAGGATCTCGGTCACTCTTTCATATTTTTTTTGTGGGTGGTGGGGAGGGAGGGGGGGGGGGGGCACTTATTACATAGAAATTTGCCTTTGTCTCCTTCATACACCTGGACAAAACAATACTATCGTCATCTTAAAAACAAAAAAAAGGAAAAGTGGGGATCGGACCTGAGTAAATAGAAAGTTAGATAGATAGATCTAATGTATATATCGATCTATCTATCAATCTATCTATGTATCTATCTATCTATATAACTATTTACTCTGTAAATTGTGTGCGTACATTTTATAAGACGTTTGCACTTTGGCTGTGAATTTCTGTTGTCCACGTTGATCATTCACTATAAATGTTTTGGTTTTATGTGTGTATTCATTCTCACTGGGAATCACTATCAAAATGTCAACAGGTTATTTTATTTAACCCCTTCTGTACCGGCGACGTCTCTTTAATTATATTCTTGCTACTATTAGACGATTTTATTCAGTTTAAAAAGGGCCTCCAGCAATTAACAGGCTTCGAACTATCTCACTTCACCCGTTTTACTACCACAGATCTGTTATAAACTGAACACAATCATCTAAATATAACTAAGCTTAAATTGAAAAGGCGTCACCGGTACAGAATGGGTTAAGGGTAGATTTTCATTAATTTATTTATTTACTTATTTATTATTAGTGTTTAGTTTCCTCCCTATACCTCCATCAAGCTTAATAATGTACTCTCTAAAATCTACATATATTTTTGTCCAGCTGGCGGTAAATTGCCATGCTCCGATCGTGATTATTCGGTTATTACGAAGATTTTGTAGCGAATTATGTTGTTAATTATGAAAACCTGGCATTAATACGACGCAGCTATAGTATTTTCATATTTTCCCATTAAATATCGAAAAATCATTTGTTAAGGGATTCACTTTACCGTCAGTTGAAATATCTATCTATCTATCTATTGCCTGACGCCATGATCCCCCAACGAACGAACCGCCCCCATGCACCTCTGTCCCCAGTCAGTCGACGCCCCTCCTCCCAACCAGCACTGCCTTCATTCATATACTTCCTCACTCCATCCTTCCACCTCTCCCTCTCTGTCTTTCCACCTCGCTCTCGTACACCCTCTTAGTCATTCTCTCGCTTCCCATACGTTCCATATGGCCGAACCATCTCAAGTTGTTGCTTTTCACACTTTCCAGCCTCCACACCACACCTCCTTCTTACTTCCTCATTCGTCTGTCCATGTAACTCCACACGCACTTCTCAAGTAACTCATTTCCACCGCTCTCACTCTTGGTCTGAGTCTCTCCACGAACGTCCATGCTTCGCTTTCGTAAATTAGTGTTGGGATTACCACACTGTCATGAAAGGACTTCTTCACTTTCATACTGACCACTCTATTTCTTGTTACTGCTTTCAACGTTCCTACAACCCTCTTCCCCTGTTGCAACCTCTCCCGCACTTCTTCATCCACAGTCCCATCTTTACTCAACACACTGCCCAGATACTTAAAAGAGCTGACGATCTGCATAGCCTGACCGTTCAACTTCACCTCACACTCTGTGACTTCACCCCTTTCGAAGACCATAACCTTGCTTTCCCCGCATTTACCTTCAAATTCCGTTTTTCGCACACTGTTCCAAATTCATTTACCAGACCCTGCAACTCCCATTCATTATCGCTCATCAGAACTGTATCATCCGCAAACAGCAGTATAGGCAGCTTCCACTCATTTCCCTTCCTTTTCAGTGATACACCAACATCCACTGCTCTTCCTAGTATTTCTTTCATGATTTCATCCATATATACAGTAAACAACCACGGGGAAATCACACACCCCTGTTTCAACCCAACACTCAGGTCAAAGAACTCGCTCTGCTCATTCTCCACACGTACTGCCGCCTTTGCACCCTCATAAATGCTCTTCACTGCTTTCAGCAACTTGCCATCTGTTCCGTATATTCTAAGTACTTTCCACATGCCTTCTCTATCCACTTTGTCATAGGCCTTCTCCAATCCCATAAAGGCAACATACACCTTTTGTTGCTTCTCCAGATATTTCTCCACAACACAATTCAGGGTAAAAATCTGATCTACACATCCTCTTCCCTTCCTAAAACCTCCCTTCTCGTCGCCTATCCACTTCTCCGTTCTCAGTTGAAATATAACTAAGTATAGTAGGTGTACTTTTTTCTCATTTTTCACCTGGCGGAGAATTTAAGCCTTTAACATCTGATTTTTCGATACTAATGGAAGAATGTGAAATAAGTGTGGACAACGTACATATCTCTGCGTCTTCTCAAGGGGGTAGTGCTTGGTTTTTGGTCTATATATTTATTTATACATTTATTGTTGAACTTTCTCACTAGACCTCCATGAAGCTTTTATAAACATCCCCTAGACCCTCTTTCAAGATAAATGTGTACATTTTTCGGTAGAAAAATGTCCCGGTCGAAGGCCGGTTCCCTCTAAATATTAATTTTATTAATTCCACCACAACACCAAACACCCCCCAATGAAATTAATTAAAGTATATATATAAGATCCGCCGGGATTCGAAACCGGGTTATCACACACAGTTTTTTGCCACCTTAACCATTACACCACCAGGACGGTTAAAGGTTTATGCCCACGCCTACGACTTATTATCCATTCTCGAATACTGGATATTAATCTAATCATGTTCATACTCCCAACCGCGCTATTATTAGAGGCTCGCTGTCGTTCGCCAGGAAATAATCGACACTTAAAGGTCACGAAAGGTCTTAATATTGATAACAAAAATGAGGCGAAAGGTCTCAAAATTGCCAAAGTAAAGGAAGGAAAGTCTTAAAACCTCAAAACTAATACGCTAAACACAAGGGAGAAAGGGGTCCAGAAAAAGCGAGAACTACCCCCTTAAAGTAACCGTAAAGCCGGTATCACACGAGCACGTTTTCCCTCAACATTTATCCTCAACACTAGTCTGGCAGCTTAGGAGGTCAACATTTATATTATTTTTGTCACCTAAATTCATCTACCATCAGTCTAGTTTCCGATACCACTGCAAAATAATCTAGAAATGTTGCCAGCATTTTTTTTATCATTGAATGTTGACTATACAAGCTCTGGTGTGATACCGGCTTTAGTAATGCAATGTCCTAAACGCCACTTCGGACAAGACATTTTGTTACCGAAAAAGGTATAAATTTAACTCAAAGAGAGGTCTTGGGGTATTCTTCTAAGCTTTATGAAGGTATATAAGATGTCTATCATTTCATCAAGCTATAAACAAATACCTTCCAGATAAATTTGTACATTTTCGATACAAAAATGTCTTGGCCGAAGTGGCATTTAGGACATTGAATTACTAAAGCCGGTATCACACAAGAGCTTTTATAGTCAACATTCAATGATCAACATTTTTCTGGCAACATATCTAGATTATTTTACACTGGTATCGGAAACTAGACTGATGGTAGATGAATTTATGTCACCGAAATATTGTAAATATTGACCTCATAGGCTGCCAGAAAAGTGTTGAGGATAAATGTTGAGTGAAAAAGCGCTCGTGTGATACCGGCTTAAGGGGGGGAAGACCGTTTGTTTGGTCTATTAATTCATTTATTCATATATTTGTTTAGTTTCCTTCCTAGACCTCTATCAAGCTTAGAAAAAAAAAAACTTAGACCCCACTTCAAGATAAATTTTTACATTTTTCGGTAGAAACATTTCCAGACCGAAGGCCGGTTCCTCTTAAAATTGCAGGTTCGCTATCGCTCGCCAGGAAATAATCGACACCTAAATGGCACGAAAGGTCTTAAAATTGACAACGAAATAGGGCGAAAGGTGTTAAAATCGCCAAACTAATGGGCCGTACGTCATATAATCTCAAGACTAGTGGGGCTAAACATTAGTGAGAAGGCGGGCCAGAAAAACGGTCTTCCTCCCCTTAAGGTCCTCATATCAAAGGGTTTGTAACTCACCAAAGCTTTCGGAGGTGGTCCGTAACTCGCCAAAGCTCCTGAAGCTGCCACCAACCAAGTGAACAGGAACACCGACAACTTCATGGTCACGGTAAAGGGGGGTCCGGTACAGTGACAACCTTTCTGGAAGGGCTTAAAGGGGTAGCGGTTATTTTGTGGTTTAATAATAATAATAATAATAATAATAATAATAACCCTTTCAAGATCCAAGACTCATTTCTTTTCTGTTTTCTGGTAGTTATTAGACGATTTTATTCAGATTATGAAGGGTATATGGAAGTCGGAGGGTTGATTGGGATAGTGTTTGCCCTTATAATATCGACAAATCCTTATTAAGCAGCATAAAATCGTCTAATGACAGCCAAAATAAACAGCTAAAACGCGTCAAAGCTTCAAGGGGATAATAATGTTCAGGTTACTTCTATAGCGCCATTTATCTCTAGCCCTCGCTCCGAGATTCAATAGCACTCGACCAAAGTTTATTACCAGACACTATTACCCATTTCCTTGCTCAAGGGAAGTGGTATCAGCACTGTCTAAGCTTTAATGCATCGTTTCGAGTGAGATATACAAACACGTTCCTATCTTTACACACCCTATTCAACACTGACATACATTAATACAACACACAGCGAGCAAAACGTAATGACACCAGGTAACCTGACGTGATTTTCCGGTCCCGTCGCAAGACCACCGTCTCAACCGAGCCGTCGCAAGATCATCACAAGACCGGAAAAACAACACAGGCTTGCTCACAGCGCACCATTTTACAAACATATAGGCTAGGCTAAACAACTTCCATTTCATCGGAATAACATTCAAAGCCAATTTAATTATCATAAGGATTATATAAATGCAATTCTGATGTGAAAAAAACAATCGGTAAATAGCATAGTGACAGCTGGGGTTTGTTGTTGTTTCGTGGACAAAATCTAACCAAGCGTACTGTCCGACAATAATTGATTATCAACAATTGGATATTCGTTACTGTGGGCTCTTATTACTCTACTTCCTAATAATAGGCAAGTAAATTATAAGATCATGTTTGGATAAACAAATATACGGAAATAAATTAGAATGAAGAAACAGTAAGTTGAGTGAGATGTTTCAGCTTGCCGTCAACCCAGCTCCGGAGCTCTCTTGCCGTCGCAAGAGAATATTGGTGTCTCGCTTGCTAAAGGTGGGCTTGCGACGGGACCGGAAAAATAGTTTTCGGGGTAGATCTTGCGACGATGGTCTTGCGACGGGACCGGAAAATCACGTTAGAGAAAATACATGTATGACTTATTAGCGCCACTGTACCTAACGTCTGATTCTTACCGTTTCTAGATATGGAGTGAGGTAAGTGTGTCGAGATATCTCACACCCCGCTATTATATACACGTCTCCTTACACTGTGGTTAAGTTGCTAGATCTGAAATATATTTGCCTTAAATTTGCTTCAATTGCCTTATTAAAAATGTCAAGGAAAGCTTATAATAGTCAATGGAAAAAGAATAATATCCTTTTCATCTTCATAATTATAAGGTTTGCACAATTGGTATTATGATGACATATAATATTATGTAGAATAAATTAACATGAAGCTACTGTATTGAGCATGCGCACCAAGTTAGTGCTTCCACGTAATAAATTTGAGGGGGAGGTAGTAATTTTTTCGGGATCCCCTTCTCCCTCACGTTTAGCACCATAGTTTTGACATTTTAAGACGTTCGTTCCATTAGTTTGACGATTTTAAGACCTTTCGCTCCATTTCTTTGACAATATTAAGACTTTTCGTGCCATTTAGGTGTCGATGTTTTGTCTAGCAAGCGATAGCAAGCCTGTATTTTAGAAGGAACCGGACTTCGGACGGGACATTTTTCTACCGAAAACATTTGCAAAAGTATCTTGAAAGGGGTGTTATTTTATGCTTGATGGACGAGGAAACTAAACAAAACAAATATATTTATAAGTGAATATATAGACCAAAAACCAAGCACTACCCCCTTAAGAAGTATGAGTCACACGGGACACATGTGCCAGCAATGTTCGATCATATAATTATTAGTTTTATAAGATTACTGTCTATATTGCCGAGTTACTTACATAAAGTGTAACTCTTGTGGTAGACATGGAAGCATACGTTTACTTATTCCAGCATTATCATAAGTGCGCGGAATTTCGGTGTGAGTATCCTAGGTTCGAGTCCTTGGAGTGCCACATGTATTTGTTTATTTACAAAATTTAGTTTAGAAGTGAAGTTAGTTGGTGGGAAAAATAAAATAAAAAATATATAATCTGATTGAATATGAATTGAAGTTTTATAAGAATGCACCCACCTCAATTTATGAGCCTACAGTCTACACTCTGTTTCTTTCCAACTGGCGGTCAATTGCAGAGTTCCCATCAAGATTTCTCAGCTATTTTGAAGATTTTGTAGTGAAATATGGTGCTAATTATTAAAACTTGGTCTTAATATGATGCAGAGACATAGTAGTTTCATATTTTTCCATCAAGTATTGAGAAGTTAGCTGCAAAGTGATTCAATTTACCGTCAGATGAAACAGAGTATAGATGAAGGCGTCACATAATATCCAATAATATTCAATAAAATCCAATTGTTTCCGGATAGCCCGATAAATACTGATATTAAAATAATAACATAATTATACTTGACTGTCTAGTATTTCTAAAATAAAAAAGTATTATTGTTATTCTGTTCATGTTTTTCTAAATAATAACAAGATGTATTAGTTCGCTGTATTATTAAACAAATAATTGTAATACCTTATTATATTTAATATTAGAAATAATAGACAGACAAATATATGTTTATTTATTAATATCAGTATTAATCGAGCTATCCTGAAACAATTTGATTTTACTTATGAAGGCCCTCTAACAATTCGAGGGGTAATGACGACTTCTCGGAGTTATTTATATACCTAATACAATTAATTTGATGGTAAATAGTATAACAGACAAAGCAGCCAAACCGTCACAACCATCCCCTGCCCCCTCCCTGGGGGCACGGGTCCTTGGAGCGGCTTCGGTCGCGCCGGGAATTTCCACACCTCTCACACCACACACACACATCACACAGTTTTTCCTACACCGAGAAATGACTCTCCGGCTGTCATTTCTCGAAGACTTCTTCTAGCCGGAGACATTGAGAGCAACCCAGGACCCACGTACACATACATATGTCCAACTTGCTCAAAACCCATCACTTCGAGTCGCCATACTAAGGGTTCAGTTCTCTGCAATTCATGCGGGAACTGGACCAACTTAACCTTCACAACACTTGCCTCCAAGAAACACTACACAAACACCTGGACCTGTTCCTCATGCCCCTCCCTCTCCCAGTCAAATCCCTCACCTAAAACCCGTCCACCTCTCCTCCCCAACCCACCTAACCTTCCCATATCATCCACTCCCCCCCCTAAAACCCGTCCACCTCTCCTCCCTAACCCACCTAACCTTCCCATACCATCCACATCCTCAACTCAACACACCACACCCCATCCTAATCCATTCCAACCCCCATCTCCTGCTCCCCAATCCCCACCCCCACCTCACCCATCCCAACCCCCCACCCCCCCCCCCCCCCCCCCCCCCCTCTCACCCCATCCTAGTGCAGCAGCACCCAACATACATCGTGCACATAACATTAACATTCTTCAACTGAACATAGATGGCATCAACACAAAGAAACACAAACTTTCACACTTCATCAAACAACACAACATACACATTGCCATCTTACAAGAAACAAAACTCCGCACAACACAAAAAACACCCACATTTCATAATTTCACCACCATCAGACAAGACCGGGCTGTCGGCGGGGGCGGTGGACTCATCACCCTGGTACACAAAGAAATATCATACATAGTAACCAGTGTACAAACCAAATCCCTCCTCCCCCCAAATGATAACACAACAGAAATACAGTCAATTAAAATACGCACTGGCAACAACTCCAACATAACCATCATAAACACATACATCCCTCCCCAAACATCCCCTACAGTACCAAATGAAAACAGACCACACTTACAACACATCACAAACACCCCACACACCCCACACATCATCCTGGGTGGTGACTTCAACGCCAAGACGTCGGCCTGGTTTGTCGACAACCCCGACACAGACAGAGGGCTGGTACTACAAAACCAAACCGATAACCTCATCATCCTTAACGACATCCATCAACATACCCATATTCCTCACCAAGCCCTCTATAACCCATCATCTCCAGACATCACCTTTTGCTCCCCAGAACTCGCCCCCACAACATCCTGGAGGGTGGTCAGAACCTTAGGCTCTGACCACCTCCCGATCATTATCACCACCAAAACCAGACTCACCCCAGCTAGCCACAAACACGCATACACCAATTATAAAAGACCTAACTGGGAAGCATTCACAAATGAGACAGAACATCACTTCACAATTCTAAACAGTACACCCATCACTAACATCAACAATGCTGTACACATACTCAATAAAACTATCCAAAACGCTGACAAGAAACACATTCCAAGAGGTAACAGAAAAAGACACAACCCCAACTTCACACCAGAAATTCAAAACCTCATCAGACAACGCGACATACTGAAACACTCCCCAGCACCCCACACACAAGACATCACACAACAAATTCAAGCACTCAACACCCAAACTAACAACAAAATACAAGAACAACAAAAACTAAATTGGAATAACTTCCTACAAACACTTGATCACAAAACAAACCCCAAAAAACTCTACAAAACACTAAACAGCATCACACTTTCCAACAGCAACACAACACAATCACATGCTGCAATCACAACAACAGACTCTACTCCTTCATGTAAACAACAAGCAAACACTCTCATCAATCACTTCTCACATGTCAGCCACCTAAAACCTCACAAAGACGACCGACGTGTCATCCGACGTAAGAGACAATTCCCCACAGACCCTGACTATACACCCTTCACCAATCACCAGACAAAGCATATCATCAACAATCTCAAGCACTCACCCGCCTGTGGCCTAGACAACATAAGCAACATACACCTCAGACACCTGGGACCACAAGGCATACAAGCACTCACTAACATATCAAACTACAGCTATTCACACAACACAATACCAGACATTTGGAAGCATGGTATCATCATCACATTCCCCAAACCCAACAAAGACCCCACGCTACCCTCCTCGCACCGCCCCATCACACTCCTTTGCTCCCCCTCCAAAGTCATGGAACGCCTAGTATTACAACTAATTACACCTGACCTACCCCTAGCTCCAACACAACATGGCTTTAGGCCACTGCACTCCACAAACACCCTTCTCACAGACCTTACACGAAGAGCTTTCGACGGCATCAATTCAGCTAGACCACCACACAGATCACTATTAGCCACACTCGACATTAGTAAAGCCTTCGATGCCATCCCCCGCCACAACCTAACAAACAAAATCTACAACACAAACATGCACAACAACACAAAAAGGTGGCTGGCCAACTTCCTAGCAGGCAGATGTGCACACGTATCTTTTGCCGGTCAGTCATCTAAAATCAGAAACTTTCCAAACGGAGTCCCAAAAGGATCCGTCCTATCACCCGCACTCTTCAATCTGTACATGCACGATATAACTACACCCAATACGCCCCAAATAAACTTAGCCTCCTATGCAGATGACATAACACTCACATGCACACACCATGACCCAAAAAGAGCAACAGATCTCCTTCAACCCTATCTCAACACACTACATGGCTGGTGCACTACAAACAGACTTAATCTAGCCCCAGCCAAATCCACCGCAACCCTGCTCACAAGTTGGACAGGAGAACACGAATACATCCCTCAACTCACCATAAACAACACACCCCTAACACATACACACACACCCAAAATCCTAGGAGTAACATATGATACTCATATGACATTCAAACAGCACACCACAAACATTAAAAAGAAACTGACACCCAGACTTAATGCCCTCAGGTCACTTGCTCACACAAAATTTGGACACAACAAAGAAACTACCACTACAGTATATAAACAATACATAAGATCAGTGATGGAATACGCAAGCCCAGCCTGGGCTTCTAACCTAGCTGAAACACATCATAAGACCTTACAGACTATTCAAAACAAAGCCCTGAAGATCATTACAGGCTGCACAGCTACTGCACCCACAGATCACCTACATCAAGAAACCAAAATTCTCAAAGTCAAAGACCATCTGGACCTGAGAGGCACTCAATTCCTGGCAGCAGCCTCCACGAACCAAGACCACCCACTAAACTACATGGCAACACACCCACAGACACCAAGAAATATCAAAACAACACCCAGCACACGGTATCACACACAATTTTTGTCCTCTCTCCCTCCCTGCCCACCCCGAACCAACTTCCAGAAGCACATCCATACTCATATCTCTCACCGATCCATCCACTCACAGACAACACGCAGCTGCATGCACGACCTCCCGAAATCCATCCTTCCGAATCCTCCCTTCCTCGCGAGGACAGAGTCCACCTGGCCAGGCTGAGATGCGGACACCATCCAGCTCTCCTGAGCTATCAGAAGAGACTGGATGACTCCGTTGTCGACGCCTGCCCGGGATGTAACACAGCACCCCATACCATTAAACACATCATAGAAGACTGCATTTCACACAACCACTTACGCCAACAACACAATCTACACTCAATGAGAGCTCTGTGGGAAAGCCCGATCGTGGCCATGGCCTTTCTCAGGGACTCGGGGCTGTTCGGCCAGGCAGCTTAGGGAACAACAACAACAACAACAGACAAAGCTTAATTTTACTGAGAGACTTGAAAAGAAAGACTTGTAAGTATTTATGTATTTTATAATGTAGGGCGAGTAATTTTAATGGGACCCCAATCTGTTAATCATTCAACCCTTCCCGTACGATGACGCTTGTATTTCCTTTTGTTCTTGGTAATTATAAACTTTAAACTATCATAATTATTCTTTTGACTCTCACAGACCCAAATATATAGTGTGCGTCTTGGTATACAGAAATGTGTATGATAACATTAACCGAAATACAAGTAAAGTATGTGTAGTGATATACAGAAATGTTTATTAAAACAATAACCGAAATAAAAGTAAGGTATGTGTCATGGTATAAATAAATTTGTATCAATAACCAAAATAATAGTTAGGTATGTTTCCAGGAATCTGAAGGTAAATGCGGGGAAGACCAAGGTTATGGTCTACGAAAGGGGTGAAGCCACTGGAGATTGTCAGCTCATTTAAATATAAGAGCATAAGAACATAAGAAAATGGGAGTCTGCAAAAAGCCGATCGGCCCATACAAGGCAGATCCCTGTCACACCCAACCCCAATTACAAGGCCCAATTATAGGCCCAACTCACTAATACCTTGAGTACTGACCCCACCAAAATGGTCAGAGATTAACACAAGATAACGGGGGTCTGCTGAGCGCCGATTGGCCCACACCTGGTAGATCCCCCTCACACCCAACCCATCTCGTCCATATGCCTATCTAATTTTATCTTAAAGCTCCCTATCGTTCTTGATCCCACTATATCACTTGGTAGCCTATTCCACCCATCTACAACTCTGTTACCAAACCAATATTTGCCTATATCTTTTCTGAAACGAAATTTATCTAATTTATAACCATTTGTTCGAGTTCTTTCGCTATCACTGAGCTTCAGTACAGTACATTTTTCATGTCTCCTTTATTTTCCCCACTGAACCACTTGAACACTTCTATCATATCCCCTCTAACTCTGCGTCTTTCTAACGAATGTAAGCCTAATTTGTTCAACCTTTCTTCATATGGTAGATTTCTAATATTATGAATCATATTTGTCATTCTTCGCTGTACTCTCTCCAAGGAATCTATATCCATTCTGTAATAAGGACACCAAAATTGGACAGCATAATCCATATGAGGTCTTACTAATGACAAGTAAAGTTTCAAGATAACATCGGCAGTTCTGTTACTCACACTCCTTGAGATGAACCCCAGAATCCTGTTTGCCTTGTTACGTACGCTTATACACTGTTTTCTAGGTTTCAAATCGTTGCTAACAAACACACCCAAATCTTTCTCGCAGTCTGAGTTTTCTAATTCAGCATTAGCTAGTTTATATTTGCATTAGTATTCGTCTTCCCTATCTTTAATACCTTGCATTTGTCAATGTTAAAATTCATCTGCCATTTTACTGACCATTCGTGTAAGGTATCTAGATCCCTTTGGAGGCACTCTATGTCGCTATCTGAATCTATTAGTCTCCCTATTTTGGTATCGTCTGCGAATTTACTTATCCTACTAGTTATACCTAAATCAAGGTCATTTATGTATATGATAAATAACAGAGGACCCAATAGAGATCCCTGGGGGATACCACTCTTGACTGATCCCCACTCTGACTTAGTACCATTTATGCTGGCTCTCTGCTTCCTACCAATTAGCCATGACCTAATCCATCCTAACAACGCCCCACCTATTCCATGCGCCTCAACCTTTCTCATCAATCTCTCATGAGGGACTCTGTTGAAAGCTTTACTGAAATCTAAATATATAATATCATATGATTTGTCATTATCTACTGCTTCATATACCTCTGAGAAAAAGGTAAGCAAATTAGTAAGGCAAGAACGTCCCTGAGTGAATCCATGCTGAGAAGAATTGATTAAGTTAAATGTTTCTAAGTGGTTTCTCATTTTCCTAGCAATAATTTACTCTAGTAGTTTTTCTATGATTGCAGTGAGACTAATGGGACGACAATTTGATGCTATGGATTTATCACCTTTTTTGAAGATCGGAACTATATTTGCAAGCTTCCAAGCTTCTGGAACTATACCTGTTTCTAATGACTTGTTAAAAAGAAATGTAATGGGTAACTTAACTCATCTCTGCATTCTTTTAATACTCTAGCATATACCTCATCAGGACCAATTTCCTTAAGCACATCATTTCTACTTATAGTAATCGTACTTAACCTATTTTCTATACTATCGCTATATACCTTACTGACTTCTGGAATCTGTGCCAAATTTTCATTAGTGAAAACGGATAGAAACTGACTATTTAATGTACTGCACATTTCTAAATCATTTTCTGTCATTTCTCCTATCGAAGTTTTAAGGGGGCCTATTACATTTCTAACTTTAGATTTATATAGTTGGTAAAAAGCTTCAGGGTTATTTTTTGAGTGTTGGCTATCCTTATTTCATAATTTCTTTTTGCTGTCCTTATTTCCTTTTTGACCTGCCTTGATAGAGTCTGATAGTAAATAAGTAGGTGAGTTTCGCCTTTCTTAATTTTTCTATATATTCCTTTCCTTTTTCCTATAAGATCTATTAGTTTATTATTCATCCATTTTGGTTGGTTCTGTATCGATCTAAATCTTCTTTTGGGGATATATTTATTTTGCGCATTGTGAAGTGAAGAAATAAACTGTTCATATATAGCTGTCAAGCTTAACTCTGGCTTATCCTGACTTAATTGTTTAACAATAGGGTCCACCCTTAAGGCTCTTCTTATCCCACCATAATCGGCTTTTCTGAATTCTGGGAAAAGTGACGGATTCTCTTTAGCATTTCCTGTCCATTGTATATTAAAATAAATGATTTGTGATCACTATTTCCTAGTTGGTCCCCTATCTCAACATTATTTATCATATGTTCATTATTACTGAGAACTAAATCAAGGATATTATTACCTCTAGTCGGCGAGTCAATGAATTGAAATAAAAAACTATCTTGTACCGCCTCAATAAACTCCTCAGAATCTGAGTCGCCGATCTGATGCTGCCAATCTATCTTCGGAAAATTAAAATCCCCCATAATGCACACATTGCTAAACCTTGATGCTATTTTCACTTCCTGCCATAAAGATTTACCTTCATTTCTACTCATATTTGGTGGTCTATAAATTACCCAAGCACTTTCGTTATAATTATTTAGCCTAATACCTGATTTAGTACAGCATTTTAATGAACTCCTGACAAACACTGCTATACCGCCGCCCCTCCTACTTGTTCGGTCATATTAAACAAACTATATCCTGGTATATCAAATTCTGCTAAAAAATGCTTGGATTCTGTATTAATCCATGTTTCAGTAAGCGCTATTATGTCTATATTTTCATTGCTAACAGGTGCTCTAAGTTCGTCCATTTTATTACATAAACTCCTACAGTTTGTGTAATATAATCTCAATGTATTTCTTTTACTGGTGTCTGGTGGACCTGCTTTTCTTCTATTAGTATCTATTTGACTGTTGTTATTATCTTGTACTAAGGTAGATATTGTACCACTATTTATATGACTAACTTCTATTACTGCATTGTCACCTATTGTTTCACTGTTATTAATAACATATAATTTCCTTTCCTGACTATTTTTTCTATCACCTAATTTATTTTGTTTTCTTTTGATGGGGCATTTCCAATTTAAAACCCCACCTTAACTGCTCTATCAACTAACTTTCCTAGCATCCCTATCCCTTTTCTACTTAAATGCACCCCGTCCCTTGCGTACAAGCTATCGTTACCGTAGTAGAGGCTCCAGTTGTCTATGAATGGTAATGACAACTCTTTGCACAGCTTTGCCAGCCAGCAATTAAAACCAATTGCTCTGGACAACCATTCACGTCTGACACCTCTTCTTGGCAAGATAGAGCAAGCAATGGGAATCTCACCCTTCATCCTAATCTTATCTAAGGCTATCCTATACAACTTACGCAGTTCAACACTGGTAAGCTTTCCCACGTCATTGCTACCTGCACTAAGTACGACAATGGGTTTATCTCCAAAGTCGTCAATGACGTCCTCCAATCTCTCACAAACTCTACCTATACCTGCCCCGGGGAGACACTCCAGCTTCCTAACTTTGGTGGAGAGATTGTCACCTAAATACCTAACCATAGAGTCTCCAACAACATTGATAAGCTTACACTTACCTTTATTTGTAGTTTCCTTACCTCCCTTACTCGTGTTTTCCTCGCCCCTGGAAACACTCCCAGCCTTGCATTCCTTCACTTGTTCTCCATCACACTCATCAGGTAAGGTGATGAACTTGTTGCTGGTCTTGAGTGGGTCCCTTTTCAGATTGCAGGTCGTTGCACTTGTCGCAACCACTTTCCAGGGAGTTTCACGATCCCTAGGAAAACTAGCCTCACTCTTCTTCTCCACCATGGCTAGTTTCAAGGCCAAGTTTTCATCTTTTAGACATTGAATCTCCTGCTCCACATTGTCCAGCCTTTCCTGCAAAGCAAGACAAAGCTGGAGAACATGGGAGGAGGTAGCAATCTCATCAACACAAGCCATGTTTCACTATTTTTTTTTCACTAGCACCACACTAAGGGGTAAACAGGTTCACTAGCGGTCACTGTGGACGTCCGCACTGGTCAGAGGTCAGTGGGTCTGGGCAGTGTGCTGAGTAAAGATGGGAGTATGGATGCAGAAGTGCGGAAGAGGGTGCAACTGGGGAAGAGGGTTGTAGGAACGCTGAAAGCAGTAACGATAAATAGGGTGGTCAGCATGGACGTGAAGAAGTCCTTGCATGACTGTGTGGTATTCCTGTCATTGACTTATGGAAGCGAAGCATGGACGTTGGTGGAGAAACTCAGACCAAGAGTGAGAGGGATGGAAATGAGTTACTTGAGAAGTGCGGGCGGAGTTACATGGAGGGATAGACAGACGAATGAGGAGAGGAAGTAAGAAGTCGGTAGTCTGTCGGGTGATTTAGCGTCTGCCTGTCGGTAATGTGGTAATGTCGTGTAGCTGTCATGTGTGTGGGCTGCTGTTGGCGGGTTGCTTTATTATATTCCAATTAGCCTTCCAAAGTTGAGTAAAAAACATTTAATCCTATCTAGAATGTAGTCAAGAAAAACGTCATGCCATGAAAGATTTAATCAAGAGAAGTTATTTGGAAAATCCAAAATATCATTTACTTCGAATCGAATAAAAAAATAATATTGCCGTACTGATTAATCAACTTACATAATTCTTATGTATGTTCTTTGTCTTTGTATAATAATGCATATATGATATTATAATCGTAAATGTATTCATAGCTTATGAATATATAATATCAGACACACGTGTAAGTCAAGACTTCGATGACGTTCTTCGTAATTTAAGGGGGAAGGGCTTATGTTTGGGTCGATTATTTCATATATGTATTAGTTTTTTATTTTCTTCCCTAGACCTCCATCAAACTTGAAAACAAGACTCCATTAGATCCCCCTACTAGATTAGTTTGTGCATTTTTTCGGTAGAAACATTTCTCGGCCAAAGGCCGGTTCTTCCAACATTACAGACTCACTATCGTTCGCCAGTGAAAATACCGACACCTAAATAGCACGAAAGGGCTTAATATTGACAAAGAAATGGGGCGAAAGATCTTAAAATCAACAAACTAATGGGGCAAACATCTTAAAATCTGAAAACTAATGGGGCTAAGCATGAGGAAGAAGGGGGACCAGAAAAGCGGCCCATCTCCCCTTAATGGTGGATATATATATATATATATATTTTTTTTTTTTTTGTCAATACAATTATTCCTTTATGCATTTTTCCTCCCTACTAACTTTAGGAGATTGCATACACATTCGGAAAGACCTCCAGCAATATTTAGTAATAATCTAGTCATATCTGTGTAAATACATCTTGCAATTCCAACAGATAGTCCTTATCACCCTATTTGGGTTAACACTAGACGATTTTATACAGCCATAGAAAGACCTCTAGTAATGAAAAGGGTAAATCTTATCTGGAATTATCCCTCAGGCTCACACAGATTATTGCTAATACAAATCGTCTAATAATATAATAATAAACAATATAAACACAGCAAAAAAGGCGTTCACAAATAGGGGTTGATAACATCGTTTGATATTAACCCTTTCGATATGCGAGAATGCTTTTCTGCATTTTGTTTTGGCTATTAGTAGACGATATTATTCGATTTATAATATTGTCAAGGAAAGCTCCTAATAGTCATTGGAAAAATAATAATAATATCCTATTCATCTCTATAAAAAGCGTTGAACATTTAGTATCATGATTGCATAATGTAGTCCAACTGACCATAATGCTGGCCATGTACTATAGTCTATTCGCTGTAAGTAGGCGAGACATCATGACCTATAACCTCTGTAACTCAAAAACGACTTGAGTAATCGAGCTAATATTTCTACTATTTGGGAAAAGTCAGTCAAGGAATAGATGTGGAAATTTACAGCCAATTTGCTCTAGCCCTTTTTGAGTTACAGAGGATAGAGGTCATGATTTATCGCCTACATACAGCGAATACAATATAGTTATGCGCACCAAGTTACCACTTCCACGTAACAGGTTTAAGAAATAGAAGTCACACGGGACACTTATTCCAGCAATTTTGGACCGGCAATTGTTTCCTGTCAACATTTTGAGGCTATTATGCATGGGCCACTTTCAACTAGACTGTAGGCTCAACATTTAAGGTGGGCGAATTCTTATAAAACTTCAACTTATATTCAATCGGATAACATTTTGACAGCGAAATTGCCGGAAAAAAAATGCCGGAAAAGTTATTGTACGACTCCGCATCTACCACAAGGGTTTGCTTACGTCGATGCTTGTGCAGGCAATATATATTTGTGGAACATCTATATCGCTATATTAAAATAATATATTGCATAATATAATAAAGACAAATCATAAAATTAATTATAATAATATCATTAGTAATAATAATGATATTACTAATAATAATGTTAATAATAATAATAATATTAAAAATATATATATAAATAAAGACAAACAATAATAATAATAATACAAATAATAATAATAGTACTATTAATAATAATTGTATATATCAGACAGATTAGACAATCACATTTTTATTTGTCAGTATCGGTATTATTCGGGCTATCCTGGAACAATTTTAAACAGCTTATGAAGGACCTCTCGCAGTTAAAGGAGCAATAACTTTGTCATTTAACCCTTTGACTTTTAGGGGTTGTTGTTATGTTTAATATATTCTGGTTACCACTAGACGATATTTTTAGCGTATAATCTTCCTTCAGGACTCAAATGGGTAAATACGATCTCAAAAATCCCTCTTCGTAACATAGGTCCTTCATAAACTGCAGAAAATTGTCCAACATTAGTCAGAATAAAAGACTAAAAGGCATCATCATGCTGAAGGGGTAAAAAAGTTGTCAATCGAATATTGCCGAAAATATCGCTCTTGAATAAACAATAAAATAGTTATATGGTAGATTTTTTTTTCTTCTCCCCTCTATTATATTAGTAACAACTGTCCCCTACTAACATTTCCTAATTCTGCCACGGGCATTTGTCCCAGGTCAGCCTTCCCCTTTCCAGTTTTCCTTTACCCACTCTAAACTACTGTTTGAACGGTTGACCATCAGTGTTTTAGAGGGCAAGCAACCTTGAGGGGTCGCTGAACCTGTAGTTGCTTGATTTCCTTTGTACTCCTTTGAGTAAAGAGGGTTTACCACAGTCATGCTTTGATCACAACTATGACGCTGAAAAGCGGTGTGATTCAGGCGGAAATGGGCACACATTTAACATGCGACAGTGGTGTAACGGCAGTAACAAGTAATGGGGCTAAGCATGAGGGAGAATAGGGTCCAGCAAAAGCACCCTCTTAATGATAGTCTATCTTTGGCAGAATGATAGACAAACTTTGAACACTAAGGCTTAAGGGGTAGTGTTTTTTTTTTTTTTTTTTTTTCCCCCTACTTATTTATTTAATGTTCAAGCTTAAAATAAAATCCCCTAGAACCCCTTTCAAGATAAATGTTAACACAATTAGACTCCAAAATCGATACCTAAACTGCACGAAAGGTCTTCATATTGACAAAGATATGGGGCGAAAGGTCTCAAAATCGCCAAACTAGTGAACGAACGTCTTAGAATCGCCAAACTAATGGGGTGAAACATAAGGGAGAAGGGGGTCCAGAAAAAGCGCTTCCCCCCCCCCCCCTTACATGTGTTATCCAGTTGTGCCAATCAATCGCGTCTGTACAGCACTTTTAGGACTTATAATATATGAAGACACTATGAGTAATATCACCTGAATAATTCAATTGACAATATATAACACTGATATATAAAGTACAATTGTTATTATGCAGTGATTACAAAAAACGTTAAGTTAAAAAGCATGTCCCTACCGATGTAAAAAAAAAAAAAAGAAAAGAAAATTGGGGTAAGTGCAAGAGTATATACATACATACATACATACATACATACATACATACTGTACATACATACATTACATACATACATACATACATTGTTACAGTTGATTCGTAAATCTCCCATACCACGATCATATAGTTCTATGAAAGGATATAATTGAAAGATATTGACATAATTTGCTTGGTACCTGCTTGTGCTCAATAAATGTTTCTCTCTCTCTCTCTCTCTCTCTCTCTCTCTCTCTCTATATATATATATATATATATATATATATATATATATATATATATATATATATATATATATATATATATATATATATATATATATATATACTGTATATATACTGTATTTTGTGTGTGTGTGATATGACACCATGGATGGATCAGCAATAATAATATAATTTTAATACCGTTCCCGGCAAAATATATAGAAAGTTATTTGTATCGTGTTGTTTTAAATTGATCTAATCTGTACAACAAATATAAGACAAGATATTGAATTGTATATCAATATATAATAGCTTTGGCAACCCTTTCAGTTTTCGAGGAAGCCTTTTAACCCCTTCTGTACGGGCGACGTCTTTGTAGTTTTATTCTAGCTATATGTACACGATTTTGTGCAGTTTGAGAAGGATCTGTGGTAGTAAAAGGGTTAAATGATAGAGTTCGAAGCCTGGTAATTGCTGGAGACTCATTTTAAACTGAATACAATTGTTTAATAGTAGGTAGCACAAAGTTAAAAGGATGTCGGCGGTAGAGAAGGGATTAACTTAATTCTGGCTGTCATTAGGCAAATTTCTTTCGTTTTGGAAGGCCCTCAAGCAAGACTCTAACACTAAGAATGTCTTCCTAAGCTGAATAAAATCTTATATTAATCGCCAGAATAAAAGGCAGAAAGCTCTCTTCGTAACTTGAAATGGGTAATTGTTTTGGTCATTAGATTAATTTCTACCCAACCTGGCTTATAAAGTTGTGGGTATATTCTTACCTTCTATTTGCCACTGATCTATAAATAACACATTTGTACTAAGGTAACTATTTAACCCTTTCGGGAAACGATTGCGTATTTCTTTGTAATTCTGGTTATGATTAGACGACTGTTATTAAGCTTAGGAAAAATATGTGAGAGTTAGATGTTAGAGGCTTACTTAAGATTCTTTATACCTCTTATATTCCTAAAGATCCTTCATAAGCTGCATGAAATTGACTAATTATAGCCAAAATATAATGTCCAAATACGTCAAAATCCTCAAGGAGTTAATAAGTGCCAGGTGAAATTTGATCTCAGATGGCTTTTAATCAATGCTACGATATAGTTATAAGTTGAATATATAGTGTAAGGCCTTTTAACGTTTTTTGCATACCCCCTCATTTCTTTCAGAGTTTGGTGGTAGGATAATGACATTTTCGGCTAACCTCTCGCAGCCATCATCAGTAATTTTTTGTTTTCCCTGATGTTGGCCTGCTAGATATATAAGATTTTTATTAGTGTCCTTTTCCTCCTTACCCTTCTACTATATATATATATATATAATAACATTTCTATGTGGATGAGGGAGACAAAATGCAAAACTGCCTGTGACGAGTGCCTCCCCCAGAGTTAAAAGAGTGACAGGGCCAAAATCTAGGAACGTTCGAGCCAAAATGTCTGGACACACGGAGTTTGAAACAATTTAAATCATAGAATGAGGGAAAGATGGATTCAGGGAGAGTTCCATATATTTTATGTAATTGACCACTTGCGAGTTTCAGGCTATAAGAAAGTTGAAGCTGTAGACATCGATATTTAGCAGAAATACCAGAGAATATACGGTTGTAATGTCTTTATAAATACATGAAACCAAATGAGATATACTTTCTATCAATCAGAAGCATACATTAGTATTGCATTTCTGTTGAATATCGATGTTTACGGCTCCAACTTCCTTATACCCTGAAACTCGCAACAGGTCAATTAATATGTATGCCTAACTATCTCTACGATTAACCTTACACTTTCAGGTTACGATGACGGATTTCTTCTTTTTTTCTGGCTTATTCTAAACGATTTTTTTCAGTTTAGGAAGGCATTCTGGGAGCCAGAGGATTACTGAGATATAATTTACCCCCTTGATACCCTGAGGGCCTTCTTAAACTGAATAAAATCGTTCAACGTTAACCAGGAGTAATTAAAAATGCGTCTTTGAATTCCGAAAGACTTATTTTATATTTTATGTTTTTTCAGCCTGGTTGATTGAATAACCTTGAAGTGGGTTGTTGAGAGGCCGACCATGGATACATATACACCGAGGGAGCTCTAATAGGAATATGTTAAGGGGGTAGTGCTTGGTTTTTGGTCTATATATTTATGTATTTATTTACAGTAGTTTTGAGTTTCCTCGCTAAACCTCAATCAAGCTTAGAAAACACCCCCTAGACCTTTATTTGTACAGTTCCGGTCAGATGAAACAGCAACACCCCGTCCACCAGCTGTGTGGTGGGGCTCTGCGGATTTGGTGACACTGGCAGGAGGTGGGAGGGATGTGGGTGGATGATGAGGGGAGGGATGTGGGGGGTTTAGGGGGGAGTGTGGGAGGGTGAAGAGGCAGTAATCATGGTATGGCTGGTGTGAGGGGGCAAACGAGTGAATGGATATGGGAGAACAGAGTGACAAGCAAAGTTTCCTATAGAACGAGCTACTCCCACAGGATTTTAAATTACACACACCTACAATATCACTGTATGCTACATTTCACAAATTTAACAGTCTGCTCTCCCCTACCCTGTTACTTGTTTGCCCCGTCCCACCAGCCACACCATGATTGCTGCCTCTTCACCCTCCCAATTCCCCCCTAAACCCCCCACATACCTCCCCTCATCACCCACCCACCCACATCCCTCCCACCTCCTGCCAGTGTTACCAAATCCGCAGAGCCCCTCACCACATAGCGGGTGGACGAGGTGTTGCTGTTTCATCTGTCCGGGACTGTACACCCAGAAGTGAAAGTCCCTGCATAGGGTTTACCCCCTACTCCTACTACCCCAGAAGGTAGGAACGGGGTGGGCCCTGCCCAGTCCCCCTTACTACTCCTACCCCAGGCAGAAGGGACGGGATGGTGCCAGTCCGTCACCCCTTCCTTCCCCTACCCTATAATGGAGAGATTAAACAAGCAGGCCCCCCACTCATACCCTACGCCAACCCCACACAGGAGGAAACCGCCGATTACAACCATAGTTTTCCACGAACACAGAATAAAGTAACCTTGCAACGAGGCCGAGACCATGTCAGTAATTGGTAATCTATATATATTCTATATATGCCAGAACAATGTTGCAATAAATTATCGGATTTTACAGAATGAAGATCATTTACACTATCTGTCACCTATCCGTAGCTTGACACACAAACACTTATGATTTATGCGTAATTAGTATTCTATCATGTTTGTGTTTATAATGTAAATTTCCAATACCATCACCCCTTCTAGTTATTTTACAAATTATTGTATTCACCCGTGGCCAACCCTTCGGGGATCACGGCGTCAGGCAATAGATAGATAGATCGATAGTATTCACCCACCCGCGCAATATGCATTGGTATTTAATGGATTTGCACATTGAAATGGTAATTTTGCAATTTTTGAATACCTCTGAAGAGATGTTGGAACTTACTAAAAAATATATTGTATGGATTGCTTAATTGATTATAAGTGGTATATTCATTCAATGCTCGATCCGTGGTTAGGCTTTTTGATGCATATTCAAGAATATTAACACTCTCTCTCTCTCTCTCATATATATATATATATATTTATATAATTATATATTAATTGTCATTTTAATGTATTACCATGTTCACTGCAGTATTTTTTTGGAGGGGGGGGGGGGGGTCTATCAAAAAGGTATTTCATGGTTTTTCCACCAACCAACTTTACTTCTAAATTCAAATCATGAAATCAACAAATACATGTGACAGTCCAGGGATTCGAACCTAGGATGCTCACACCGAAATTCAGTGCATTTATGCATTACGCTATGAAGACAGTTTTACAGACTTCAACGACGTATGTCATAACTTTATAACAAACTAGATATCTACTTATCTTTTCGCGGATATATCATAATCAGGAGAGCATTATATCCGCGTAGCAACTGATAATGAAATTATTGAAAACTCACTTCCCAAACAGTCTCACAGATACGATATTAACGTAGCACTCTAGTGTTGTCTTAATTATACTGAACTTTTTCGAGTATATGTCATCTATATGATTAAACACATAATTCTCATAATCGCTTTTCATTTGGAACGATGAGTGTATTAGTGGTAATATGTGCTTGTGGTATTGGATTTGTTTGTATTGATATATATATATATATATATATATATATATATATATATATATATATATATATATGTATACATTTTCTTCTTGAAATAGACATTGTGATAAAATATATT
Organism: Paralithodes platypus; assembly: GCA_032716605.1. Taxonomy (NCBI): domain Eukaryota; kingdom Metazoa; phylum Arthropoda; class Malacostraca; order Decapoda; family Lithodidae; genus Paralithodes; species Paralithodes platypus. Next base: position 56,008,981 of record CM064483.1, on the reverse strand, counting down.
AAGCATTCAATCCCATCTACAATTCCTGAGCATGCCGATGTTCAATGCACACGTATGCAAATACGAAATAAAAGTTCAGTAATAGCTATTCACCATCTATCCTACCTAAAATCGACAGTTATATTTTATCAAATATTAAATACAAGGTAATCGGTAAGAAAATGCTTATCTAATTCCTGCTATAGAATCTCTCTCTCTCTCTCTCTCTGAAAATGTTGTCTCGGTTTTTAAGGGATACAAACAGATTTTTCATTTACTTTTGTAATTATTATTTGTATTGCTTCTACATTAGCACACATCTATTATTAACGGTAATCTTTAGTGCAAGTTAATCAGAATCAATTAGATTAATAGTGTAACTGAATAGTTAGGGTCATAGGATTTATCCTGCATAATGTTGGCAGGCCTGAACTGTATTAACTGTGGTGTTCCAGTAGTAGCAGAAGAGTTGGTAAAAAGCTCTATATGAAGATCCATACTAATCTCAGCCTAATGTCAGAATGCAATAAGGGTTAAACGAGACTCAAACTATGCAAGTATGTAGTTCGGGGGAGGAAAGGTGATAGTTTAGCAGTCGACACAGGAAAATCAGCTTTAGAACACCATGAATAGAGACGCATTTAGTATCAAAGTTTAAACACGGTTACCAGCTACTCTAAATAAACCAATAACTCATGAGGGAAATGTTTTACCACCAAATGTTTGCCTCGATGTTAATTAATTGTTCAATATATATATATATCCGACGTGAGATATGTCTACCATTTGCTTACTACTGCTTATTACAGTGATATATGTTATCATATCTGTTAGATATATATCTCTCATATATATATATACAGTATACAGTATGTGTTATTTTACAGTATTGAGTTATGCACAAAATATATACTGTAGGCCTATGCAGTTTGCTATACTATTTAGTAACCCACTTCCTTGATAATATTTTCCAATAGGTGTTAATACACCGAGACACCGTAAAACACAATAATTCATTACTACTATGGGTTTCAGAGGTTGTGTTACATCGTTTTTCGGGAATAACTTATTTACAAACAGTTGGATCAATATGATATTTTGACACAGCTTTGTTCACACCGTGCCCTAATTTTCGTCAATATAGTGCATTACCAAAAGTGTAGAAATAAGCCACTTGTCCCTGTGTCATGAGGTTAAAGTCACACAGTAATGACTAAGAAACGGACAAGGCTACCGTGGCTTACCTGTGAGAACTACCAACCATTATTGCTCCTCCATCAAACACGGTAGTTATCAGCCACCACCCAACCATACTATCGCATTTAAATTCAAGTTATCTGTCAATATCAAGTATAAATATACAAAATGTATGTATTTTTGTACATTTTTATTTTGGTATTGATAGATAACTTGAATTTAAAGGAGATAGTAGGGTTGGGTGGTGGCTGATAACTACCGTGTTTGATGGAGGAGCAATAATGGTTTGGTAGTTCTCACAAGTAAGCCACGGTAGCCTTGTCCGTTTCTTAGTCATTAATGTGTGACTTTAACCTCATGACACAGGGGCAAGTGGCTTATTTCTACACTTTTGGTAATGCACTATATTGACGAAAATTAGGGCACGGTGTGAACAAAGCTGTGTCAAAATATCATACTGATCCAACTGTTTGTTAATAAGTTATTCCCGAAAAACGATGTAACGGGGCCTCTGAAACCCATAGTAGATTATACTGCTTTATAATACTACCAAATAGCAAACATGGCATATTGTTATGCTGTCAAATGTAAAGCGAGTAGCTATTGCATTTTTTTGTATAATTTCTACATGATAATACATGTATAACAAATCATATATTAAGCCTCTGAGAATTGATGACACTCTTCTGTTCTGCTTTATGGCTATTATTAGACGATTTAATTCAGATTAGGAAATGTTTTCACATTGGTTCTTCTTAAGCTGTAATTATTCGTCTAATTATAGCCAGGATAATCAATCAAAATGCGTCAAAACCGTCAGAGGGTAAATTAATGAAGGTAAACACGATGCCATTACTTATGAAATTGATAATGGTGTGTGTGTGTGTGTGTGTGTCAACCTCCTGTCTGGCATTGGGATGGGGTGTAAGTGTGCGTGGGGGGGGGGGGGGGGGTTAGTTTGTTCTCTCCATGGGTGGGGAGGGGAAGGAAGGGGTGACAGACAGACACACCCTGCCCCTTCTGCCTGGGGTAGGACTAGTAAGGGGGACTGGGCAGGGCCCACCCCGTTCCTAGCTTCTGGGGTAGTAGGAGTAGGGGGTAAACCCTATGCAGGGACTTTCACTTCTGGGTGTACACCCAGAAGTGAAAGTCCCTGCATAGGGTTTACCCCCTACTCCTACTACCCCAGAAGGTAGGAACGGGGTGGGCCGGCCCAGTCCCCTTACTACTCCCCCAGGCAGAAGGGACGGGATGGTGCCAGTCTGTCACCCCTTCCTTCCCCTACCCTATAATGGAGAGATTAAACAAGCAGGCCCCCCACTCACACCCTACCCCAACCCCACACAGGAGGAAACCGCCGATTACAACCATTGTTTTCCACGAACACAGAATAAAGTAACCTTGCACGAGGCCGAGACCATGTCAGTAATTGGCAATCTATATATATTCTATATATGCCAGAACAATGTTGCAATAAATTATCTGATTTTACAGAATGAAGATCATTTACACTATCTGTCACCTATCCGTAGGTTGACACACAAACACATGATTTATGTGTAATTAGTATTCTATCATGTTTGCATTTATAATGTAAATTTCCAATACCATCACCCCTTCTAGTTATTTTACAAATTATTGTATTCACCCGTGGCCAACCCTTCGGGGATCACGGCGTCAGGCAATAGATAGATAGATCGATAGTATTCACCCACCCGCGCAATATGCATTGGTATTTAATGGATTTGCACATTGAAATGGTAATCTTGTAATTTTTGAATACCTCTGAAGAGATGTTGGAACTTACTAAAAACATATTGTATGGATAGCTTAATTGATTATAAGTAGTATATTCATTCAATGCTCGATCCGTGTTAGGCTTTTTGGTGCATATTCGAGAATATTAACACTCTCTCTCTCTCTCTCCCATATATATATTGGGGCAGAGAAAACCTTGTTACCTTTAATGCTTCCAAAACCCAATTTCTCCATCTATCTACCCGTAAGAACTCCCAGCGGACTATCCCTTATTCTTCAACAATACAAACATCAATCCTTCATCTTCTCTCAATATTCTTGGTGTCTCTTTTTCTTCTGCTCTCAGTTGGAAGGACCATATTACCAGTCTTGCTAAGGCAGCCTCCAAGAAGCTGGGTGTGCTCAACCGCCTTAGGGGGTTCTTTTCCCCTGCACAGCTTCTTGCTCTGTACAGGGGCATCGTGCGTCCTTGTATTGAGTATTGTTGACATGTGTTGGGAGGTTCCTCTCACACCGCTCTCCTAGACAAAGTTGAAAGGAAGGCCTTTCGTATCATTAACTCCCGTCCACTCACCAATTCTCTGCAATCTCTCTCTCCGCCGCAATGTTGCATCTCTCTCGCTTTTCTATCGCTACTATAATAATCAGTTTTTCTCAGAGCTTTCCCAGTGTATACCACCTCCTTTACGTAGGGCACGTGGTACCCGTCTTGCAACTCAATCCCACCCCTACTCTGTGCAACTCGCCAACCCGAGAGTGAAACGTTACTCTCAGTCTTTCTTCTACTCAACAGCTGAGCTCTGGAACTCTCTCCCAGAATCAGTCTTTCCCTCTTCCTATGACTTAAATTGCTTCAAACTCCGTGTATCCAGGCATTTTGGCTCGAACGTCCCTTGATTTTTGCTCTGTCACTCTTTCAACTATGGGGGAGGCACTCGCTATAGGCAGTTCTGCCTTTTGCCTCCCTCAATCACATAGCAAAAAAAAAATATATATATATATATATATATTAATTGCCATTTTAATGTATTACCATGTTCACTGCGGTCATTAATTTTTTTTGGAGGGGGGGGGGGGGCGCTATCAAAAAGGTATTTCATATGTTTTTCCACCAACCAACTTTACTTCTAAACTCAAATAATGAAATCAACAAATACATGTGACAGTCCAGGGATTCGAACCTAGGATGCTCCCACCGAAATTTAGTGCATTTATGCATTACGCTATGAAGACAGTGTTACAGACTTCAACGAGGTATGTCATAACTTTATAACAAACTAGATATCTTCTTATCTTTTCGCAGATATATCATAATCAGGAGAGCATTATATCCGAGTAGCAACTGATAGTGAAATTATTGAAAACTCACTTCCAAAACAGTCTCACAGATACGATATTAACGTAGCACTCTAGTGTTGTCTTAATTATACTGAACTTTTTCGAGTATATGTCATCTATATGATTAAATACATCATTTTCATAATCGCTTTTCATTTGGAACGATGAGTGTATTAGTGGTAATATGTGCTTGTGGTATTGATTTTGTTTATTAATATATGTATATATATACAGTATATATATACATTTTCTTCTTGAAATAGACATTATGATAACACATTTTAAGCATTAAATCCCATCTACAATTCCTGAGCTACAAAATGGAATGCAGATAACATTATTTCCTATTTATTCAACATATTTATAGTGTAATATATATTTATCTAGAGGATATTAAGGGATATACATAACAACACATATACACTTTTATTTTTACAGTTGTATAAGTATATCAAACAACATACAGTATTACATCCTTTGATTATTTTTCTTTTTGAGTTGTCCAAGTATTTAATGATAAAATCTATAATCATACAGCAGACTACAAATGTATGTATACCCAACCTAATATCTCGTCCACCCTCCTTCTGCCTCTATCACATTTGTCAGTAGAGTCTTCATACCATCAACTAGTTTGCTACATAGATCAGGAGTGTGTCTCAATCCCTCCCATGCTTCTCGATCTTTCCTTTCGACGGATTGTCTAGTTTTCTCCTCTACTCATTCACCATTATCCCCCATAGGTTTTCTATGGGGTTGCAATCACATCTTTTGGATGGCCAGTCAATCACGATGATCTCAGGGTGGCGAGCAAACCAATCTCTCACTGCTCGGCTGGTATGGATTGGGGATCTGTCCTGCACGAAATAGATAGGGTCCGGGTCAGGTATGGCATACATTCTAACTGAAGGCAAGAGTGTTATTTCGAAGCATGCCGATGCTCAATGCATACGTATGCAAATACGAAATAAAAGTTCAGTAATAGCTATTCACCATCTATCGTACCTAAAATCGACAGGTATATTTTATCAATTATTAAATACAAGGTAATCGGTAAAAAAATGCTTATCTAATTCCTGCTATAGAATCTCTCTCTCTCTCTCTCTGAAAATGTTGTCTCGGTTCTTAAGGGATACCAACAGATTTTTCGTTTACTTTTGTAATTATTATTTTTAATGCTTCTACATTAGCACACATCTATTATTAACGTTAATCTTTAGTGCAAGTTAATCAGAATCAATTAGATTAATAGTGTAACTGAATAGTTAGGGTCATAGGATTTATCCTGTTAATGTTGGCTGTCCTGAACTGTATTAACTGTGGTGTCCCAGTAGTAGCAGAAGAGTTGGTAAAAAGCTCTATATGAAGATCCATACTAATCTCAGCCTAATGTCAGAAAGCAATAAGGGTTAAACAAGACTCAAACTATGCAAGTATGTAGTTCGGGGGAGGAAAGGTGATAGTTTAGCAGTCGACACAGGAAAATCAGCTTTAGAACACCATGAATAGAGACGCATTTAGTATCAAAGTTTAAACACGGTTACCAGCTACTCTAAATATACCAATAACTCATGAGGGAAATGCTTTACCACAAATGTTTGCCTCGATGTTAATTAATTGTTCAATATATATTATATATCCGACGTAAGATATGTCTACCATTTGCTTACTACTGCTTATTACAGTGATATATGTTATCATATCTGTTATATACAGTATATATACTCTCTCTCTCTCTATATATATATATATATATATATATATGTGTATTTTACAGTTTTGAGTTACGCACAAACTGCCTATGCAGTTTGCCACAATATTTAGTAACCCAGTTCCTTGACAATATTTTCCAATAGGTGTTATACACCGAGACACCATAAAATACAGTAATTCATTACTAGATTATACTGCTTTATAATACTACCAAATAGCAAACATGGCATATTGTTATGCTGTCAAATATAAAGCGAGTAGCTATTGTATTTTGGTGTATAATTTCTACATGACAATACATGTATAACAAATCATATAATAAACCTCTGAGAATCGATGACACTCTTCGTTTCTGTTTTATGGCTATTATTAGACGATTTAATTCAGATTAGGACATTATTTCACATTGGTCCTTCCTAAGCTGTAATTATTCGTCTAATTATAGCCAAGATAAACAATCAAAATGCGTCAACACCGTCAGAGGGTATATTAATGAAGGTAAACACGATACCATTACTTATGAAATTGATAATGGTGTGTGTGTGTGTGTCAACCTCCTGTTTGGCATAGGGGTGGGGTGTAAGTGTGCGTGGGGGGAGGGGGGGGGGAGGGGGAACCGGGGTAGTTTGTTCTCTTCATGGGTGGGGAGGGGAAGGTAGGGATGACAGACAGGCACACCCTGCCCCTTCTACCTGGGGTAGGAGTAGTAAGGGGGACTGGGCAGGGACCACCCCGTTCCTAGCTTCTGGGGTAGTAGGAGTAGGGGGTAAACCCTATGCATGGACTTTCACTTCTGGGTGTACATGTTTCTAAAATTGGAAGCTCACTATCGCTATCAACTTATTTGTCAGAATGAAGTAATACAATTAGTAAATCAATACATAATACTCAGAGCCAACATATCTTGTATATTTTGGTGTTATATAATGTGATTATATATACTGTATACTCTGACACTTACCCCAATTTCCTTTATTTTTAGTTAATATTTATTTAGTTATTATATTATTAGTTAATTGGCTTGTGAAATAAAATATATGCATTAATCGGCAATTAATAGTAAGGTGTTTATTTACCCTTATGATAGTATGTAACATGTAACTCTATCTACTTACTGTTAACTCCTACTGTACCGGTGACGTCTTTCTTATTTGATATCAGTTACATTTAGACGATTTTATGCAGCTTTGGAAGGATGGATGGTAGGTAAAAGGATTAACTGAGATAATCTGTAGCCTTTTAATGGGTATATATATGCTTCCTAAACTGAATAAACTCGTCTAATAGTTGTCAGAATATAATGAAGAGGACCCCAGTTAGGGTGAGTTGGACGTCAATCCACAACGCCCTTCAACTCAAGACCAAGACCAAGACCATAATGAAGAGGACGTCACCGGTATCGAATGGGTTAACCGAATATGGCAAAACAACAACTGAAATTTCAGTCTTTATTTAACTAATCAATGCATTAGAGTAAAGTAGTGGTTATAAGTATAACAAAAATGCCTCTGTTAGTCTTTAACCCTTAATTAGCGGCTCACCACATAAGTCGTATTTAATAAAGCTGGACTATGTGGCGGCGCTCGACATAGGTCGAGTGGCAATTTCAGCACGTAATGTTGCTGAGAGAGAGAGACAAGTGGTGGCAGGAGAGTAGCGAGCGTATGACTGCTCCAGACCACCGCGGCGAACATACTGACACGAATCCCAGCTCCCTCCTCCCTCTCTCACTCGCTATATAAGGAATTGTATCGGGAAAGTGGCTAATTACATGCTTTTTGCACTCGCGTTGCACGGTTATTGCAAGAAAACTAGCCATCATAAAAGGATCGTTATGGTGTAATTCGAAAGCTCTGTTTATGCCCTTTCAGGGATAGGTACTTGTTTTACGTTCTGGGTCTTATTTAGGCATGAAAATGATCACGTAAACAGCCCTATTTTGGCTAAAAACACCCCGCTGGGCGGTACATATAAATAAACCGCATAGGCCGCTCGTAAGGTGTTAATAATATTTTTCCATTGAACTTAATATATTCTCAGTTTTTGTGTAAAATATAGCATACTGAGCCGGCCTGAAGCCTCATCCACTTCACATCACACACATGCAGGTTGGTAAGCCTGGCGGGGCCTAACAAGGGCCTCAAATCCGGTGAGGTTGGAAGGCCTGGTCCGGTGGCAAACAACCCCCACACACACACAGTCACACGCAGGTACCATAAACCACGCCCACAATACGTCCGCCGGATAGGTTTGACCGTTATTTGTGTGGGGGCCCTAGAGTATAGCCTACAATAAAATAAGCTCATTAAATGTGTATTCCTTCCATTCTAATCCCAAAGTATATTTATGTATTTTTCACTCGTATAGATGATATGATATTATCAAAAGATAACTATGCACTGTGCCGAAAACAAAAGAACGTCAACGCCATCTTTTGTCGTTATATGGTATAATTCATGTTTGTTTTCACCAACCCACCAATTAATTTACAAATATACCTAACTAATGAAATCAATGAACCTAGGATACTCACACCGAAATTCCGCACACTATAAGCATTACTCTATCAGTGAAGTCCCAGTCCCAGAAAATCTTCGATTCATATGTATTCAAATTTGTGCTTAGCCCCTTCTGCACCGGATACGTCTTTTTAACTTTATGCTGGCTACTATTAAAAGCTTTTATTTATTTAAAAATGGGCCTCCAGCAATTAACAGGCTTCGAACTATTTCACTTAACCTTTTTACTAGCACAGATCCTTCTTAAACTGCAAAAGATCGTCTAAATAGAGCAAGAATATAACTAAAATGACGTCACCGGTACAGAAGGGGTTAAACAGTGAGACAGTTATAATATTACTCGGAGATTATTAGCAAGTATAACTTTGATAATAAATAATTAAATCGAAGTCAGTGACAAAGTTCATTACACAGTATATACCAAAAAGACTAATAGTTAAATTAAACCTTTGAACCAAACCACACTACGAAGCATACATGATACTATACAAAGATCACCGTCTCGTTTCGTTTGGGGTTCGAGCATTTGGATTATTTAATAACTTTATAGAAGAGGCTGTTATGCCCTGTTTTTCTACAGGTTTAACTTGGGTAATGTGAGTTCTAAATTGACTGGGTATATAAGGCTGCATGCACAATACAAGATATGAGGAATAGAGAACACAAAGAAACACATGGTAGCAAGTTACATGATCACGTTTATTGATATACCACTGCAGAATACTTGTGTAAGACAATATAATAGAATTGAACAACACTAGCATAAGTGGATCTGAATGGAACCTAGTCTCCCACTTCCAACGTTCAGGTATTAATCTTCTGATCACTGGCTTTGATTTCACAGGTTTATATACCGAAGACCATCAATGTTACTTATAGATTCATATTCACTGTTAGATTTATTACTGGTAGCTCTGGTGCACAAGTAGTAGTTCACAGACTAGATTAGACACGCGTATTTTAGAGCACGGGAATTCTAGTAACCTCAGGGGGTACTGATCTAAGTTTTATATCCTTGTCTCAGAAATACATAGAACGCAAATCAGTGGGCGAACGTTAGATATCACTAGAGTTTTAATATCTGAATAAGGTAATTACGAGAGTCAAGGTCGCCTGTTAATTAAAGAGCACTGATCGCTTAGTACGTCCCAAATGGAATGGTTAAGTATGAGTTACACTGGGCAAGGTCTTAGCCACTTCGTAGAAATATTAATTAGTGAATCTCTAAACAGCACAGTAATATGTAGTACTGCTAAAGGGAATCTTGGGTAGTATCTGATGGGTCTGGTCCTGGTTATCTTGCGTCCATGATGTTGGGGGCTAACGACTGGTTCCGCGGCCGTCCAGGGGGGCCATATGTGTGAAGTTCTTCAATACGTGGGCAGGTCCTTCTATCCAAATCTGCCACGGAGTCTGCCGGTTCTGGGATCTCACTCCGGAACAACACAAGGGCAGAGCTAGAAATTAACTGCAGGGTAGTGACCCCTGGTTGGTGTCTAGCTTTCAACTGATTTGACTGGGGGCGGGAGTTAGATTTATAGGCTCGGTTCTGGACCCTGTAGACAGTAGGGATCTCGAGTCTTATGGACTTAATTGAGCTCTTAATAGATATGGGGACTAGGTAAGATGGTATTTACTGTTGTGGCACAGGGCGATAGGAAGCCTTTATATTTTCATATAACTGAGCCTTAGTAAGAGGTACTATTTTGGCTATACTGGACGTATTTAGGGGAGATCTACTTTGCGAGGAGGATGGGGACAGCTGTGATAGGAGCGTCTCTCTAGATTGTTCAATCTTCATTCTATGGTATAGCTGAGGTGCTAATTTAGTGATCAGAGCATGCAAGAAAGGTAAATGGTTTATTGTGAGGTAATAGAGGTTAGTAAAGGTGTTAGTCATTCATGGTTAGTTCATTGATAGGAAGAATTCCTGTGCTACCTGGCAATGACTCGAAAGTCAAAACAGGGGCCAGGTATACCTCCGCGGGGGTGGGGGTCTCCCTCCTCGGGTGGGCAAAAAGGGGGAGCTGGGCGCCCTCTCTCTGATATAGTCGTCCGGCGGCTGTGGCTAGGGGCTTGCCATATCACCAGTGTTTGTAATAACCCTCTGTGTATGAGACAGATGTGAGTGTCTTTAATACCAAAACCGAAGGTGCCTTAGCTAGCTGGTTTTACTCGGCTGGTTGTTAATTGTAGGTTTTGCTGGATATGGTGGAGACTGGGTTGCTAACTCTGCCACATTTATCTGGAAGTATGGCAATAGAATTTAGTTACTGGCGGGGCGGCTAGCCTCGCACCGACGACCATTGGGTGCAGGGTTGTGAATGTGTTGTAAGAGAATAGATGGCATGCAAGGGGCTAATAAAGTTCTAATGTTGTTCTGGCCTACTAAGTGAAGGTAGGCTGGATAGGAGTATATATATAAAAGGTTGGAGAGCGTTAGTAACGGACAATTCAAGGATCTTCAAGAGGTATGAGAGAGAGGCTAGGTCGGACAAGAGTCGAGAAGCGCGGGTGTCTTAATGAGAGGGGGGGGGAAGAGTTCAAGGGCTACAGGGAAATTTTGCCCCTAAGGTCCCTGGGCGTGGGGGTGGCATTAGGCTACAATTGATATGGAAGTTTGAAAAGGCAGTAGAATACGTTAGCCAAATGCTACCGGGGAATGCAACTATGGGGTGGTATATGAGTCTGGAAAAGATAGAGTTATGTGATCAGTCAGAGGGTTATGGATACTATTAGTTGGCCCTGGGAACTGCGTTTTCTATTAAATATAAAATACCAACCACAGCGGCAGTTCGTAGGGGTACTTAGTTATTGTTTCGGGGTACTTATGACAGATACTGATAACCAGGTTATCTTATATAATCTCTGGTTGGGGTAAGAGGTGTAAGACACGAAGTAAATTGGCGTAGTGTGGACTGTGGATACGAAGGAGGCAAGGGGAAGACGTATGACAATTGTGGAAAGTAAATGGAAAAAGGTGAACACAATGGCGGATAAAATACTTAACCTAAGGATTGCATACATCGATGAACGATGACATTATAGTCGTCGTCCTAATAAGGTGATGAAACCTGGTTGATCTGTACTTGGCACAATACGACACAAGGACACTGCCGCTATGTCGCATCAATGCTGGTGGCAGTTAATATTATAGACTTAGTTACTAGAGGAACAATGCAAGGGGTGACTGAGCACGGGTTACACATATCTATACTCGTCATGGAAAATGATATAAGAGGTCTAGAGACAAGCGTGGGTGTTTGAACTTCTAAGATATATAACATCTACTTCTCGGATGCAAGAACATACATAGATATAATTATGGCTGTCTGATGTGTTGGCATTGGCTCAACGTCGGGACAGGCATGGGTGTTTTTAATATGAATGTATATTCCTGTTCATCATCTTTGTAGCAAGGACAGTGCCGCTATGTCGTATCAATGCTGGTGGCAGTTAATATTATAGACTTAGTTACTAGAGGAACAATGCAAGGGGCGACTGAGCACGGGTTACACATATCTATACTCGTCAAGGAAAATGATATACGGGGTCTAGGGACAGCGTGGGTGTTTAACTTCTAAGATATAACATCTACTTCTCGGATGCAAGAACATACATAGATATAATTATGGCTGTCTGATGTGTTGGCATTGGCTCAACGTCGGGACAGGCATGGGTGTCTTTAATATGAATGTATATTCCTGTTCATCATCTTTGTAGTTAGGAGTGTAGGACACGAGGGGGTTAGTGTACGTGAGGTGTGGAAAATGGTCAGTTTAGAAAAGGTAAATGGGTGTGTCCTGGAGCTGTTTAGCCCTGCGGGCTTGGGCCTGTCTGGAATGGCGGGCTCGGTCAGCTGGTCCTTTCGTTCTGTGGACCTTTCCTTTGGTGTTTCTGTGTGGTGTTCGTTCATGGCTTCTGTGGTGGGCTTCTCGTTCTGGGGCATTTTAGAGGCATAGGCGACTAGTTGTGCAACAAATATTATATAAGGTATAATACATGATAAACGAATACATTCTCTAGGGTCTATTTTGCAATTAGATGACTAAATAATTGGTTCATAAATAAAAGAATCAAAGTCGACGCAACAAAGCCAAAGCTTCGAAGTTGCGAACCTTTAACTTCCGCATCTTGGGGAAGTTGATCGAGATTAAGACGCGGACAGTGGAATAACCCATAGAGTACATATGACCTAGAGACGAAAGAAGACGTCACAAATCTGTAAATAGTGATCCGCGCGTTCGAGAGATGGCAGCACGATCGCAAACAACAATGGGAGGGGAGGGTCCCCACAAAGACATTATATTGACTATCCTTGTCCTTGGTCCTCATTAATTCGTAATAATCCCTACCTTGTACTAATAATGCTATTAGTAATCAATTGAACATTATCCAGAGACTCTGCAGACATGACATAGTTAAATAGACATAAGTAGAGGCTACTGTAAGGCCAGCCATCGTGTAATTGTCGTCATTATGAGGAGGTACACAAGCAAAACTCCCCCAACACCCGCCATTGTTGATGTGAGATTCGGGAGTTGCCAACGTCAATGGTGGGACAAAATATCCCTAGATGTCATAAGTATAAATGTCCTATTTAGTGCTACTTGACAAATTAACATCTACATAACATGTAACATACTAATATATATTCAAAATTACAATTTAATTCTTGTTGTGTTGCTTGAAGGTATACAGCTTGCATCATATATGAGTAGCCTATGTTTTATAGTGTATATGTATACTTAATGTTTTCATCTTGCTTATATATATATCTAATTTATACTAAATAATTTACAAGTGTTTTTACCAACATTAATTAACTCTTAAATACGTTCCCTCTTTAATCTATTGCTCCCTCGTTTTGCGGATATTCCTTTAACTTTGGAAACACTGCAGCAAGCTAGCTGGCAGGCGCGCGCACAGACTATCTATAATAAGGACAAGCCACTGAGGTGCTTTGGTTGTTGTACAGTACAAAAGTGCTGCCACCAAATCCCTAGGACGCGCGGCAAACTAACCGTGTGACGTCACGCTTTCGTGTCTAGGTTATATGTAGTCTATGGAATAACCATAGACTACATTTTATAACCTAGATCGAAAGCGTGACGTCACACGGTTAGTTTGCCGCGCGTCCTAGGGATTTGGTGGCAGCACTTTTGTACAGTACAACAACCAAAGCACCTCAGTGGCTTGTCCTTAACCCGGCAAGCGCGATAGGCCTCACGGAAGGCTTCCTATAGGGAACGCGATAGGCCTCACGGAAGCAGGACCATAAAAAAAGCCTTCCATAAAAAAAAAGGGCCTATCAAAACAAAGGAATTTGTCTCTAGGTGAGATAATTCCCCTCCAGTACTCATCCATGTAAATCTCACCCACCCCCCTCCCCTCCTTCCCCACCTTTTTTCCCCCCCCTCCCCTCCTCAATTATCACCTATTTTTCCTCTTATTATCATCATTTATCGGTTATTTTTCTCTCCCGCGATAATGTAGCACAAGTGGGTTGCATAAAAGATCGTTATGCAACACCCAGACACCGGCACACACCGCGCCGCCCGTCTCAGTTGACTCCCAGACAGCGAGGGGGGAGGGCTGCCTGTCTCTCTCTCTCGCCTGAGATTATGACCGGGTGGCCAATATCTTCGTTTTTCACCACCCAAATGCTTTTCCCACTTATTTTAGCACTCCTGAAGGTTCATATATACATCATATATGTAAAATAAAAGCATACCGAAAACAAATAATGGTTTATATTGTAAATATAACGAATTCTGTCAGAATCCAGGGCTAGAAATGCACAAATAACTACCCTAGCACCTAGGTCTATATCGCGCTTGTCAGGTTAATATAGATAGTCTGTGCGCCGCACGTGCCTGCCAGCTAGCTTGCTGCAGTGTTTCCAAAGTCAAGGGAATATCCGCAAAACGAGGGAGCAATAGATTAAAGAGGGAACGTATTTAAGAGTTAATTAATGTTGGTAAAAACACTTGTACATTATTTAGTATAAATTAGATATATATAAGCAAGATGAAAACATTAAGTATACATATACACTATAAAACATAGGCTACTCATATATGATGCAAGCTGTATACCTTCAAGCAACACAACAAGAATTAAATTGTAATTTTGAATATATATTAGTATGTTACATTTATGTAGATGTTAATTTGTCAAGTAGTACTAAAACTGGACATTTATACTTATGACATCTAGGGATATTTTGTCCCACCATTGACATTGGCAACTCACGAATCTCACACCAACAATGGTGGGTGTTGGAGGAGTTTTGCTTGTGTACCTCCTCATAATGACGACAATTACACGATGACTGGCCTTTACAGTAGCCTCTACTTATGTCTATTTAACTATGTCATGTCTGCAGAGTCTCTGGATAATGTTCAATTGATTATTAATAGCTTTATTAGTACAAGGTAGGGATTATTACGAATTAATGAGGAATGGGGACCAAGGATAGTCAATATAATATCTTTGTGGGGACCCTCCCCTCCCATTTTCCTTTGAGATCGTGCTGCCATCTCTCGAACGCGCGGATCCCTATTTACAGATTTGTGGCATCTTCTTTCGTCTCTAGGTCATATGTACTCTATGGGAATAACCCTTTCAAATCATTGGTGTTTTCCTTTATTTTATTATGTTTATCTTTAGCCGATATTTTTCATATTAGAAATAACCTGCAAAAGCACGACGAATATGACGGTTAGCCAGGGAAATATTAATATGGCTTCTAGTTACGGGAACAAGGTTTGGTAGCTTCGAACCTGAAACGAACCAAACGAATTGTGGGAACAAGCAACCCCCGCCCCCGCGCTGCCGCGCCCCATTGAGCTCCTCAGTATCCATGGACTTCCAGGCGGTGAAGGAGTTCGTGTGCCCCTCCACCATATTCTTATTTAAGGGGACAGTTGTTCTTTTGGAGGGTCTATATAGTTATATATTCATGTATTTCTTAGTTTCTTCCCTAGACCTCCATTAAACGTAATCAAACATCCATTAGATCCCCCTACGAGATTAATTTGTACATTTTTCGGTAGAAAAATGTCACGGCGTAAGGCCTGTTCTTCCACAATTACAGACTCGCTATCGCTCGCCAGGAAAAAAATTGACACCTAAAGGGAACGAAAGGTCTCAAAATTGACAAAGAATGGGGCGTCTCAAAATCGCCAAACTAACTGAACGAACGTCTTATAATCTCAAAACTAATGGGGATAAGCATGAGGAAGAAAAAGGACCAGAAAAACTGACCATCTCCCCTTAAATGTGTTGGGAAGTGTGTTGACTAATACCATACGAAACGATGTGTATACAAATTCAGACACTTAAAACAACCTAATGTCAAGTGTAGTGTACAGTTCCCCAGAATATAGACCCTTGAAATATTACCAGAAAAACGTGAACATCGGAAACTGCCGGCATAAAGGCTGGTGTGAAAATGCCTTAACCCCTTCTGAACCGTCGACATTTTCTTAATTTTACTTTAGCTATATTTTGACAGTTTTGTGCATATTAAGAAGGTTCTGTGGTAGTAAACGGGGTTAAGTGAGATAGTTCGAAGCCTGTTAATTGCTGGAGGCCCTTTTTAAACTGAATATTATCGAATAATAGTAGTCAGAATAAAACTAAAAGAACTACACCGGTAATGAAGGGGTTAAGGAAATTATTGGGTAAATCTACAGTTATACTACCCCTACCCCACTACCCCCCACCACCTCCCCCCTTCAAAACACGCCTTTTAGCGTGTTTTTGGATGGTTCAGCAGACGCGGAACCTGGAAAAAAACGTATTTTGATAAACAAATTATCACCAACCAGATAAGAGTTTTTAGTATAACTCCATTTATTGGTCACCAATTATTTTGACATATTTGAAGACAGATATGGAATCTATATGCTCTAAGCATCATATTAAAATTAGTTTCATCCCTCGGCAAAACCTATTAAAAAACCGGTAACAACATGTCTACCTACCGTAAAACGGTTGTCAATACTCTCTTATAGACGGCGCGGCTTTCAGCGACGCCATTTTTTCGTGAACTGGAGAGCTCTACCCTTCAACTTTTGTAATACTATCACGCCTTCTGCCAATCCTCATTGGAAATACTGAGTTTAATTTCCTAACTCCTGCGCAGTACGTCACGAAACACTTCTGGATTCTTATTGGGTTTTTTTTCTGACCACGTCATTAAACTCATAGATTCCGTCACGCATACAACCAGTAACCTATCAGGTGAGTTTATTGACCTTGATTACGTCATTGCACTGAACCAATCACAGATACACGCCTTCATTTAAGTCTCTCCTCACTTTAGTCATGGACGCCGCTTGTAATGGTTGTTCACCCCTCCCACATTCAGTGATCATTGACACTACAAGGAACAATAGTGCAGCCCTTAAGATTTTTACTGACCATGGTTGTTTGCCTACCTCTGTTTCCTGCAAACTCTGCTCAAACGAATGTTACTATTATGAAACGGCAGACCAGTGGCGATGCGGTCATTATTGGTTTTTAAATAAAACCACTACTCGTCGTAACTCCTCGTCGAAAACGTGGACGCATCTCTTCCCCACCTACTCCCTCCACATCTCAATAAGGTATGCAATTACGCTTTCATATTTTCGCGGGTTTAAAAACGGCGAAAACAAAATTATTTAAGCAAAACTTGGCTCGTGTTTTAAGGTATTTCCGTAATTGTTTAATCGAAGTCCTCTTATTTTCTAGTTATTAAAAACGTATTCTATGGTGTATTATATGATATATAGAAGCAATAGAACTGTTCAAATGACCTGGGAAGTGTATATTAAACCAAATACAAAACTTTGAATTATGAGGTAAGAGATAATTGTGTGTTTTTTATCACTTTTCATCCCAAGACCAACGGGGGTCTGGGGGCAGCAGCCCCTAGGATGCCCAGATTACCTTAGGTTAGGTTAGGTTAGGTTAGGTTAGGTTAGGTTAATGACCAGCTATGTAAATACAGTAGTGAACATTTGGTTTAGTCTGTGCTAAAAAATCCATTTTCTTTAGCAGGCCATACACTAAACAATTACCCCCTTTTCACAGACAAATACACAAACAATCTGTCAAAGATGCAAATAGCGGGGGTGTGGGGGCGGCAGCCCCCACCCATAATACTAGGATAGGTTAGGTAAGGTTGTTAGGTTAGGCTAATGTCCTTTCAAAGGGGTATAGGCTTGTAAACACTATGATAGCTTAACATGAGCCAAAAATTGAAATTAGGTTAGTGTAATTTGTTTACTCTTAAAACTCGCAAAATCAGAGCCAACTTTTCCCAAAACTTGGCTCGGGTTTTCCAAAATTCGGGTTTTATGGCTTTGCAATTTCGGGAAACCTGAGCCAAATTTCTAAATGAGGTTACTGTCATTTGTTTGTTTACAAACTCGCATAATCCGAGCCAGCTTTGGCCAAAAGCTGGCTCGGGTTTTCCAAAATTCGGGTTTTATGGGTTTGCAATTTTGGGAAACCTGAGCCAAATTTCTAAATGAGGTTACTGTCATTTTGTTGTCTACAAACTCGCAAAATCCGAGCCAGCTTTGGCCAAAACTTGGCTCGGGTTTTCGAAATATTGGGTTTTAGGCCTTTGAAATACCTTCAAACCCGAGCCAAGTTTTGCTTGAATACATTTGTATCGCCGTTTTATGCATTTAACCCCTCATTTTCCCTCTACTTCATAGCCCTCCCCACTATCGGGCGGCGTGTCTTAATATCGTTGTATAATGGGGAAAACGGTTTCGCCGAGGGTTCTAATTATTTCTAAACACTATATATTGATGAAAACTAACAGGGAAAAATAAAAAAATCCATGGGAAAATTGGTGACCAATAAATGGAGTTTTTCCGAGTTTTTCAGGTAATTTGTTGTTGTTTTTAATGTTTTCTTTGATATACAATGTTGTTTAATACCGAGGACCGTCGCATATTAGTATTTTTAACATTAGCCTAACCTAACTTAACTTAACCTAACCTAACCGAAAAGTAACCTGTCTCCGCGACGGTCTAAACTCCCCCTCACGTTCCCTGTTTATGGGTGCGCGACGGTCTAAACCCTGCTCACGTTCCCTGTTTATGAGTTTGCGAAGGTTTATAATACTTCAATGTATCTATTTCAAGTCAAATATACATTTCCGCGCATCATCAAACAATACTAAGTCTACTACTAATAATATTAACCCATTAGTACCAACAGAATAGCGACAAAATAGGGGTAGTATAACTGTAGATTTATCAATTATTGTTGCTAACTACTCCATTCGTCGTATTTTTAAATAAATATGAAGGGGGTTCCCTAAACAGACAGAACAAAGTGTAAGAACTGAATATTGATAGTTTGTCCGCTTGCCTTATTCCTTTAAGTGCACATAAAGTGTTGTTGGAAATTGACAATGAATATAAACATCATCGACCTGTCAATAAAGTGCTTCTCCTCACATAAAGTGTTGCCTATACCTTACCATACAAAGTGGTAAGCACTTGTAACGTCAATCGAGCGCATTTTCCAGCAATCTTGTTCGGCAGTTGTCTTTTGGACTATCTAAATGAAATATATTAAGACTTCTATTGCAAACAAATGTATCAAATTAATTAATATCGGTCTAGTTGTCAGTACCATGACTAAAATAGCCTCGATACAGTGCCAGCAAAGAGTGTGGAAATCGTCTTGCCTGCTCCATACCGTATAACGTGTGAACAACCGTATGCATAAACTGTAGCAAAGTATATGGCTATGACTTTATGAACTACTGATGGTTATCGTAGTGGAAGCAGTAACCATGATCGACTTCCGAGGACCTCACCAACACATTGTTCCTGTAAGCAGCCTTGGGTAAATATAAAGTTTTACACCGGGGACGATTTTACGACCACTATTGATGTTTCTTGCTTTTGGATTTTAACTGTTTATTTAATTTATCTATCTATGTATCTATCTAAAGGGTGGCCACGAACGAACGCCCGTATGCACCTCTGGGTTTAATTCTAGTTTCGCTTTCACAGCATACTCATAAATTTCTATGGCTACTTTAGAGTTGTCATATACCATACTTAATTCCTATATATGTCCAAAGCGGCGGAAATTCATAATACTAGGTTAGGTTAGGTAAGGTTGTTAGGTTAGGCTAATGTCGTTAATGTAGTTTATTATCATTATATTACGTCTTTTACCCAGCAATTTCCCTGATCTTCATAGTTGGTCGGGAAGCTATGCCTTTACAACGGCGCCTCCCTTTTGTCGCTGTGTAAGTGAAACTAGAATTTTACCCACCTCTGTCCCCAGCTAGTCGACCCCCTTCCCCCCCCCCCTCCCCCCCCAAAAAAAAAAAATCCAGCACCGCTTCGCTCACACACGTCTCAACTTTAGCTTAGCTTTAGCTTGCGGACCCATAGAGGGCTGCACACGGTCTACACCTCCCTCTGCCCCCCTCGCTCTCCCTCCTCCCCCTCTTCACCCCTTCTCCTTCTTCCCCCCCCCACCCTCTCGCCCCCCACACGTTCCACACGGCAGAGAAAGTAAAAGGGAGATAGGAAACTTCCTATGCCTCCCATTAAAATAAATGATACCATAGATAGCGGTGTCTGGCATCGATTTGAGGTGGCAACCAACGCCATCTAGTGTATGGACGCGGTACTAATATTGCTGTACAAAATGTAGGGGATTTGTCTTCATACTTCACACAGCTACTGTATTCATAATATTCAAGACCTCTTTCGCCACCCTATTAGAAATTATTTGGTTTAATGTTATTTTAATACCACAAATTTTGTTGATATATTTGAAGATAAATAATGAATCTATATGCTCTAAAGATCATAAGAAAATTTGTTTTAACCCTCGGCAAAACCTAATAAAAAAGTATGGTACTAAAATGTATTTTTCGTAACAAGGTTGTCAATACGGTACTTTCAGTCATCGATAGCTCTAAAGATCATATGAAAATGTGTTAAACCCTCTGAAAAGCCTAATATAAAAGTATGGTACTAAAATTTAATTTTCGTAACAAGGTTGTCAATACGGTACTTTCCCGTTATCAATGTACAATTAAGCTGAAGATTGCAGAGTAAACACCATAGACTTGATCGACTTTACTGTCACCTTCGTATTATCGACAGCCAATTTTTTTTATTTTTTATTAAGGGATTAGTACTCAACCAGCAGGGGTGTGAGGGCGGCAGCCCCCACCCATAATACTAGGTTAGGTTAGGTAAGGTTGTTAGGTTAGGCTAATGTCTTTTCAAATCACTATGGGGGAGCGAGCGTGTCTCAACATCGATCGATAGGCCTAATGTGGAAAATAGATTTTCCCGAGATTTCTAATTAATTACAAACACTTTAAATTATATTGATGCAAATTACCTATTTTGTTTATAAAAAACACTCCGAAAATTCGTGGTATTAAAATAAAAAAAATCCAATTATTTATTAGGGAAAATAGGGTCCAATAGACTCCCCATATTTTTCTCATTATAGTCCACATGGAGGAATTTCGGGAAAAATGTTATTTTAATACCACGAATTTTCAGAGTGTTTTTTATAAAAGAAATTGTTCATTTGCATCAATATAATTTTTTATAGTGTTTGTAATTAATTAGAAATCTCGGGAAAACCTATTTTCCCCATTAGGCCTATTGATCGATGTTGAGACAAGCCCCCGATAGTGATTTGAAAAGACATTAGCCTAACCTAACAACCTTACCTAACCTAACCTAGTATTATGGGTGGGGGCTGCTGCCCCCACACCCCCGCTGGTTGAGTACTAATCGCTTAGTAAAAAAAAAAAAAAAAAAAAATTGGCTGTCGATTATACGAAGGTGAAACTCGGTGAAGTCTACGGTGTTTACTCTGCAATCTTCAGCTTTGATTGTACATTGATAACGGGAAAGTACCGTATTGACAACCTTGTTACGAAAATTAAATTTTAGTACCATACTTTTATATTAGATTTTTCAGAGGGTTTAACTCATTTTCATATGATCTTTAGAGCTATCGATAACTGGAAGTACCGTATTGACAACCTTGTTACGAAAAATAAATTTTAGTACCATACTTTTTTATTAAGTTTTGCCGAGGGTTAAAACAAATTTTCGGAAAAACTAAATTAGATGGTCACCAATTTTCCCATGGATTTTTTTTATTTTTCCCGGTTAGTTTTCATCAATATAATTTATAGTGTTTGGAAATAATTACAAACCTCGGCGAAACCGTTTTCCCCATTATACAACGATCTTAAGACACGCTGCCCGATAGTGGGGAGGGCTATGAAGTACAGGGAAAATGAGGGGTTAAATGCGTAAAACGGCGATTAAAACTTATTTTAGCAAAACTTGGCTCGGGTTTTAAGGTATTTCTAAGGCCTAAAACCCAATATTTCGAAAACCCGAGCCAAGTTTTGGCCAAAGCTGGCTCGGATTTTGAGAGTTTGTAGACAACAAAATGACAGTAACCTCATTTAGAAATTTGGCTCAGGTTTCCCGAAATTGCAAAGCCATAAAACCCAAATTTTGGAAAACCCGAGCCAAGTTTTGGCAAAACTTGGCTCGGATTTTGGTTATTTTAAGAGTAAGGGCAAAATAGACAAATACACCAAAAATCGGGGTGTGTGGGTGGCAGCCCCACCCCTAATAGCCTACTATGATAGGTTAGGTAAGGTTGTTAGGTTAGGCTAGGCTAATGTCTTTTCAAAGGGGTATAGGCCTAGTAAAAACTAGGATAGCCTATACCCGGTCAAAGGTAACTTGTCCTGCTGTAGTCTCCTTGAATGCTACCTTAAATTGTAATTTTAGACTAGGCCTAGCCTATAGATAAAATAGCTTAGCCTACTCATTTAATGTAGCCTATAATATAGGCCTAGCCGGGCAGAATGTAGAGTTCGGGCGTACTGCCACCAATGTTTACACTACGCAGAGCGGCGACGAAATCTTGCCATCATGTTCATGTCCATTTTAAATGCCGTTGGATACAATAATATGTTAAGGGGGCCAAACACCCCCATGACATATTGTCATCATCATATAATTTGCCAGCAGGGGGCAAATAGGCCTAACCAAACTGCGGCAATCGACCATGTAAACATAACGGCGGCGGCGGCGGTGGACGCTTGCGATCATGTTCCGTCTATTTTGACTGCCATTGGATACAATAATATGTTGAGGGAAGGGCTTTGCGGCAATTTTTTTGGTTGTTTGCCCCCTACTGGCAATATAATATGATTATGATAACATGTCATGGGGGGTGAGGGGGGGCTTTCAACATATTATTGTATCCAATGGCATTCAAAATAGACGGGAACATTATCCCAAGCGTCCAACGCCGACACCGCCGCGGCTGCTGAAGAACAAGGAAGTTAGCAATAGGTTTCATTGTGAACTGGAGGAAATTAATAGAAATAAGGAAGCTAGGCCTAGCGACGTAAATAGTTAATGGAATTTCCTTAACCTCTCCGCGGCGCACAGGGGGTTTTCTACAGGGTAAGACTGTGCGCACCTATGATGATTTTGGGACATATTGCCAATTTCGATAAAAAGTACATCATCGTGTAGGGAATGTTTGCGTGCATCGGCCCATATATATTTGACCCCCCAAAAAATGTCTGGGGGGGGTGGGGGAACGGTCCGTAGTTGAAAAATGTGGAGCGAATGGCACCGCGCGGCTAGATTGTCATCGAGCGGCGAGATTTCCCTGCCGAATTTTCACGCGCCCAGGGGATAGAAGGAGAGGGAGGAGGGGGTGGGTTACCGCGTATTATCACGTATATCTCCTTTTTTTAGCCCTTTTAGGCTATGTAGAGTATGTATACGTGTGTAGGCCACCCATATAACAATGAATATGCCTCATAGTGACCAAAAATTGCAATATATAAGGGAATTATAAGATAATTTTTAGGCGGGAATGAAGATGTGTTGGAGGTTTGGCGGCAATTTATGAGCTGAGAGTGTGGTTTACTCCATACATATCACGTATATCTTGTACGTAGAGCACTGTCATGCTATAATACAGACTTGTACGTATGTATACGTGCCATATATCAAAATATATACCGCATATAGACCAATTCATGCGATATTTACGCACATTATCAATGAGTTTCTATGCGTGAACCAAGGTGTGAGTGAGTTGTGCTGGGAAATGAAAGGGGGAGAGGGTGTGTTACGCCATAAATATCACGTAAATCTTGTATTTAGAGCACTGTCATGCTATAATAAAGACGTGTACGTATGTAGGCGTCCCATATAACAAGGAATATACCGCATATAGCCCAATTGATGCGATATTTACGCAAATTGTGAATGTGTTTCTAGCAGACGGAAGCCTGAAAGGGTGGGTTGGGGGTGGGTGGGTGGGAGGGAGGCATGCAGGGGTGCAGTGAGTGAGTGAGTGAGTCGTGGAGAGATGGAAGTCAGGCAGATCTCTAGATAGATAACCAGCTTTGTGATAATTGTGGAGGCGCCCGAGGCGTATGGATGTCTTGGTATTTTTAACC
Organism: Paralithodes platypus; assembly: GCA_032716605.1. Lineage (NCBI taxonomy): Eukaryota > Metazoa > Arthropoda > Malacostraca > Decapoda > Lithodidae > Paralithodes > Paralithodes platypus. Next base: position 55,984,963 of record CM064483.1, on the reverse strand, counting down.
TTATGTCTACCAGATGTCTGGTGTTCGTTGCCACCAACAGGTCTACAATAACATGAGTCAGGAATGGAGAGAGAGAGAGATAGAAACTGAGACATGCGTATGTCGTACGTATAAATGGACTTCAGAATTGCATTTTTATGCAAGCAGACATTGCATTTTAGACACATGTGAAGTACCACAGAAACATGTAGGCCATTGACTGTAAATAAAGTACTATATTATAGACCACCAGCGACGGTCGTGAGTAAACACAGGCAGATTGCCTTTTGTGATAAAGGGCTAAATATAGAATGGTGTCTCCTTACACTTGCGAAAGGGTAGATTGCCACCAGAGAAACGTTTACTTATTTATTTCCAAGTAATATGCAATCTAAATGTATATTCGAGACCTACTGCAATTATTTGTATGACAGTCATGACTATGTATAATCCAATATACGCGCGTAGGCGAGACATAAGAAAGCTGGTTGAGCAATTTTCGACACCCACACAGTTATTATTCTTTTTTATTTACAATATTATACAATACAAATGTATTTGTGAAGAGTATTTTATCCATTATTGTATTTATACAAATTTTGTTCCCAGACAGAGCTGCTGTAGCTGGGGCATAAAGGAGCGGCAAGGGTCACCGCTTGACCGTGTGAAAATGAGTGGAGTCGCACTGAGAGGGGCAATTTTGCTGAGTGTTTAGGCAATTTTTGACAGAATAAAGTTATATAATTACTAATTCTTGACAGAGACAAACTTTTATAAACCTTGGCATGATATAATTGATAATCCCATCAATTTACAAACGTAAATTGGTGGGATAATTCATTTTTTTTTTTATATTGTCATTTCGATTGTAGACACGAAGTTTTGAGTGATATTTGGTATGAGCTCCTGTGGCATGGTTGGTAAGGTCGCGGACTGGAAAACTCAAAGTGTGGTAGGGTTGTGTGATCGAATCCAGGAGGGGGTTATGGGGAAGGTTTTATATTGTCTAGACATTTTTTGATAAAACATTTTTTTTACAAGATCATGCCATTGTATCAAACAATATGAAATATTCATAGAATATATCATATTGTAAGAATACAATGACCTGACCTTTTTTTTTTTTTTTTTTTTATTGTTTTTATTATTATCTTAGTAGGTTTGACAGGATTTATTGAAACATATTTATTTTTGTACAATTCATTTGAGGTAAGAAAATAATTATATACACATTACTTTGGCTAATAACAAACATATATATTGATATACTAAAAAAATAAGGCATAACATGTAAATCTTTGAAACTTATAAACTAAATAATGAAACATACAATTATATAATGTAAAAGCTATATCACAGGGCCATCTTTGGAACTATACATTATAATATATATGTTACATTATGAGGTAGCGTGATCAATTAGGTCAGGTCAGGTAAGGTAGGGCGCGAGTCCAGGACAGGGCGGGGCAGGGGGCGAGTCCAGGGCAGGGCACGGGGCGAGTCCAGGGCAGGGCAGGGCAGGGCGACACTCAATAATTCTTGAAGGTGTGGTAGTCCCTGAAGCAGTCACCCAGGCAGAGTGGAACTTTGCACTCGGCGCACATTGAGGTGACTCTTTTGGTGACATGGGGTTTCCTGACACTGGAGCTGCAGACGGTGCACTGCGCCTGCCTGTGACGAGTGCCAAGCATCTCAGTGTTGATGGGGTAGTGTCTTTCGACACCCAGCTGGATGCGGTCAGGAACGTGATCCCCCACGCCATGCCGTACGTCTGTGAGTGGTGGTGCCATACTTCTGCAGGAGTTGGTATGAGACGTTGTAGACGAACTCCCGGAATTTCAGCTTCTGGTTTGGGGCCATATCCTTTTTCACCAACCACAAGTTGTAGGCGTTCAGCATCATTATATCAACTAGGTGGAGGAAGAGCTTGTGATACCACTTCACAGTCTTCCTCAGACACTCAACGCCTGACAGCTGACAGTCAGACTTGTCCACCAGGCGCATGTTCTTATGTAGTCCACTACCATGTCGGGCTTGTAGATTGTCTTCCTGGTTCGGTAGTGGATTTTGCCAGAATCCACCTGGGCACCTGTGTGGACGGTGGAAAGCAGGTGGACGTCTCGCTTATCCTTCCACTTCAGGGCTATCACTTTCCCACACTTCTCGAGCTGCTTGTATTTCTGCCCCTTTCGTCGCCTTCTTCGCACATGCCTCTCGCGGTGTTCCTGGGCCAGGTCGTCTTCTGAAGGTGTGTCACTGGAGGAGGCATCTGTGAGAGGAATGACATTACCTGTGAACTTTGGCATAAACTTTCTTGTCTTTCTGACAGTCCCACATGACCCCGTTTGGTTGTCATGAAGAAACTGGCAGAGAGCAGGAGAAGTATACCAGTTGTCAGTGTAGATGATGTGGCCTTTGCCCAGGTAAGGTGCCAACATTTTCCTGACGATGGCACCTGACATGCCCATGGGGTCATTGGCAGCGGCTTTCGGTATGTCAATGTCAGTGCCTGTGTACACGATCATGTCAAGCACTATTCCAGTTTCGCAGTCACACAAAACGAAGAGCTTGATTCCGAACCTATGCCTTTAAAGGGGATATACTGCTTGAAAACAAGACATCCTTTGAAGAGCACGAGCGACTCATCAATCACCAAATTGAGGAAGGGGTAAAAGTATTTCCTATACCTCTCCAACAACATGGTGAACACATCCCGAACTTTCCATATCCTGTCAATCCTGTTAGGATTTTCGTTGTCTGCAAAGTGCATAAATCTTAGCAGCAAAAAAAATCTGTCACGAGTCATGAACTTATTGAAAGTTGGGGTGGCGATGAGAGGGTCGTGCTTTTTCTATTGCACTAGACATATCGAAAGCCTTCGATAGAGTCTGGCATAAATCTTTTATTTCTAAACTACCCTCCTTCGGTTTCTATCCCTCCATCTGTGCCTTTGTCTCTAATTTCCTTTCCGGCCGTTCCATAGCCGCGGTTGTGGACGGCCATTGTTCACTTCCACTCACTCAAACTCCGGTGTTCCTCAGGGCTCTGTCCTATCTCCTATTCTCTTTCTAATTTTTATAAATGATCTCCTTAACTGTACCTTAATTCCCATCCATTCATACGCAGACGACTCAACCTTGCACTACTCCATTAGTTTTTCAGAACGCCCCCCACCCAGCAATCCCCCAACGAAAAACTTAATGAAGCCAAAGAACCTTTAAATTCTGATCTAATATATTTCCAATTGGGGCAGAGAAAACCTTGTTAACTTAATGCTTCCAAACCCAATTCTCCATCTATCTACCCGGTCAGGATCTCCCAGCGGACTATCCCTTATTCTTCAACAATACAAAAATCAACCCTTCATCTTCTCTCAATATCTTGGTGTCTCTTTTTCTGCTCTCATTTGGAAGGACCATATTACCAGTCTTGCTAAGGCAGCATCCCAGAAGCTGGGTGTCAACCGCCTTAGGGGGTTCTTTTCCGCACAGCTTCTTGCTCTGTACAGGGGCATAGTGCGCCTTGTATTGAGTATGTTCACATGTGTGGGAGGTTCCTCTCACACTGCTCTCCTAGACAAAGTTGAAAGGAAGGCCTTTCGTATCATTAACTCCCGTCCACTCACCAACTCTCTGCAATCTCTCTCTCTCCGCCGCAATGTGCCTCTCTCTCGGTATTCTATCGCTACTATAATAATCAGTGTTCCTCAGAGCTATCCCAGTGCATACCACCTCCTTTACGTAGGCACGTGGTACCCGTCTTGCAACTCAATCCCACCCCTACTCTGTGCAACTCTCCAACCCAAGAGTGAAACGTTACTCTCAAACTTTCTTCTACTCAACAGCTGAGCTCTGGAACTCTCTCCCAGAATCAGTCTTTCCCTCTTCCTATGACTTAAATTGCTTCAAACTCCGTGTGTCCAGGCATTTTGGCTCGAACGTCCCTTGATTTGGCCCCTGTCACTCTTTCAACTATGGGGGAGGCACTCGCTATAGGCAGTTATGCCTTTTGCCTCCCTCAATCACATAGAAAAAAAAAAAAAAATAGTGTTGCAACACATGCTTCTTGATCAGAGGCATGAGGAACAACAAGGCAAAGAACGTCATAAATTCTTCCACAGTCGTATCTACCCAGCCTCGTATTCTCGCTTTTGGAGAAAGGACGTCCAATCTGCCAAACACCCACCTGTAGTAGGCGTTTGTTTGGGCAACGATGTACGTCATTACCTCCATGTCGAAAAAAGCGAGGAAGAAGTCGCTTTCGTTCGCTTGATCGTCACAGGGCCAGTCGTCAGTTGTTCCTGACGTCCCAGGATTGAACTGGGGCACGTCAGGTACAAAATTGACCCCGTCAGACCAATCGAACGAAGGCAGCTCAGGGATCGGAATGTCGTCTGCGTCTGCTTCATCGTCTGAAATATCGCTTCCATGGTCGCGATACAGCACTTCATCATCATCACCCTCCTCTTCACTTGACAGACGATGCCCTTCCTCATTTTCGTCACCGACGTCGGACTCACTCCCACTGTCCACTCCCAAATCCCCCCACCCTTGGTCCCGTGCTAGGGCTTCGTTGTCGAAACCTGGGCTGCCAATGTCCTGCGAATCACCATCAAACAGCAGGGCGGCATACTTTGATGGTGTCAGAGTTTTCCAGGTCACTTTTGCAGGTGGGGGAGTCTTATGGACAGGGACAGCAGAGGCGGTGGCAGGGGCGGGGGCAGGGGCGGCGGCAGGGGCAGCAGTGGTGCGTGGCCTTGATGGCAAGATGATGGTGGTGCCTGTCGCCCTTCTCTCTGTTCCTTGGGCAGGGGCGGCATGGGCGGCAGCAGGGGCAACAGGGGCAGCAGGGCCGGCAGGGACACCAGGGCCAGCAGGGCCAGCAGTCGCTTTCCCTCTCCCTTTCCCCTTCCCCTTCCCTGTTCCTTGGGCAGGGGCGGCAGGGGCAGCAGGGGCGGCAGGGGCAGCCGGGGGAGGGGGGGGTGGTGGGGGTGGTGGTAGGGGCACTGTGGCTGGCGTACGGGTTCTCTTCCCTACGCCCGTGCCTTTAATTTTTCCTGCCCCCGCAGGTTCTGCAGCCCTAGGGCGGCCTCCTGCGTCGCTGGTACCTGTGGCAGGGTTGGCAGGGGCAGCAGGGGCAGCCGGGCCAGGGGCGGCTGGTGGTGGTGGTGGTGGTAGGGGCACTGTGGCTGGCGTACGGGTTCTCTTCCCTACGCCCGTGCCTTTAATTTTTCCTGCCCCCGCAGGTTCTGCAGCCCTAGGGCGGCCTCCTGTGTCGCTGGTACCGGTGGCAGGGGTGGCAGGGGTGGCAGTGGTGGTGGTAGTGGTTGTTGTAGTGGCCTGGGTCGTGGTGGCAGTGTCCCGAAACACCAATGACCTCTGTACCTTTCTCGTGCTTGCACGTGTTTTTCGTGCTTTGGGTGCAGGTGTTTCGTCCTCCGAGCTGTAGGGCGTGTCGTACTGGTAGCTAGGGTCTTTAGCAGCCACCCTCTGCCTTCCACGGCGGCTAACACCACCAGAAGGAGGGCTGGTTGTGTCATCAGGGAGCGAGCGTGAGGGACGTGTGGGCTCCATGACTAGTGCGTGGTTACTGGCGCGGTGGTGCTTGCACGAGTGCGGGGCGAGCGTTTGGCGGGGTGGTGTCGAGAGTTGACATGTAGTACTATACCCACACCAATTTTCAGCCGCCTGGCTATAAACGCGCGGTTTTGGTACGCGTTCAAAAGCTCTGCTCTTAAGAGTCTCCCCGCAGTCCGCCGGGGGAACTCTTATGAGTCTCCCGGCAGCTCCCGGGTTAATAATGACAATTATATGTATAGGTATAAAGTAAAAACAATATATTTTACATAATTTATTGCATATCTTACATATTTAAACAAATATATATTAAAAATAGTTTAACCACACCACTGAGTTCCCCCAAAATACTCTAATAGGGCTGGCCTGAAGAATTAGATCAAGATGGACAACCAATCAAGACATGATAGGTAGGGAAGGGCAGGTGAACAAATCTAGGATGGTGAAGATACGCAGACATTTCTCGCCATTTCACCAATTCAGCCGCACCACATGAGTTCCACAGCAGAACTCTTATAGGGTAGAGCCGAAAGATGAGGCAAGAACTGCTACACTGCAGCACAGCACCAATTAAGAAGTGATCAAAAGCGAAGAATGAGAGATCAGGTCTATGGAAAAAATATATCGCACCGAAATGCACAAAATATACACACACCGAGGGAAATCGAGTCAGCTCGACTGCATCAGCGACCGACACAAATCAGGTCAGGAGCTAATAACCTAGCCAGGCCAGGGTGGCATATGATATAGGCCGTCCGGAGGACAACCGACTGAGACAGAATAAGAACAGAAGGGGAATGAAAAACTACGAAAATTTAGTCAAGCCGACGACGAAAGCGGAAGGGGAGAGGGAGTAAAATAAGCATAACCCTCCCCCATCAATCTCCAGTCGCCAGCCGCCAAACCCCTCCCCCCAACTGCTTTAGGGAGCATAGTATTAGGGGGGAATTCTTACATAAAGTACACGGTATTACAATATCTAGATTAGTAAACAATTAATGCTCAAAACATAAAATATAGTACAGTACGGTATATATAGTATTTAGTATTGCTCAAGTAATCACCTTATTATACAAGGACAACACCACAAAGGCTTGTGACGCTTCTGCATAGTAGCCACGTGCGGGCATGTGCGCGCGTCGGCTGTCCAGCCGTTTAGAAACCGGCTGGCGGCAGCCGGCCGGCCGGCTTTTCCTTAGTATATATCCTACGACAATGTAACTAAAATCTGGGATATTCTTATGTTGTTTCACAGCTTACAGCTGCCCTTATTCTTAACCAACGCATCTTAGTATATTTTATTCTCGATAGTTGATTGTTTCATTATAATATATAAGATGTAAGTCTAGTGAGAGTGGGAGGAGACGAGCGGGAGAGAGAGACCGGCTGGGGGACGTTGCTTCGCGCGGAGAGTCTAGCTTGGGACGAGCCTGATGTTGCCATATGCATTTGATTGCAACGTTAGGTTTAGTTTCGACTCACGCACGGGGTAGACGATTTTGACCCGGCAACTGTGTTGAGTGTTGCCAAGCCTGGGATGTATTCTGCATGCCTAGGGCGGGGTCAAGACAGATTCAAGACTCAGAGCTCACCTCACTCTCGTACCCTTCGGACCCCCTTGATATCTATCCCTCTCAACCCCACTTAGAAACTTTCTCTCTTACTTTGTATACCTTCCTTCCACTACTTCACCAATCTATTTAATTATCCCATCCCCTTGGTAGACCTTATATCTATTATTGTATTAACGACGAGCTCTCAGATAACTAGATAGGATTTTTGGGCTTTATGCGGAGATGTAATTGTTAATGAGACCTAGGAAGCTTTTTTTGTTGTCTCATATTTGGTGGTTTCATGCTTGCTAGTGTGTTCTTGTGTCAGGTTAGCAGGGGCTAGACCGGAGGCCGATCCTTTAAGTAAAGTCTGCTGGTGCAAGTCCTGTGGACCCGCACGACTTTACTAGGATACCCGTGGGAGTCTGGGGGCATTTTCTTGTCTGTGTCCCTGTGTGTCTAGTGTTGTGTTGTGTGAGGGCCCTTGCCTAGTCCACTCAGCACTGCGCTAGCACGTCTTGTTTTTGTTTTAGGGTTGCCAGGAGAGAGTCAGATACTTGCGATCTGAGTCTCTCAAGAGAGCACCCTTTCAATTAGAGTAATTTGGCGCACAGACTTGGGAACGTCCCTAGGCTAGAGCAGGTGGCTCAGCCCGGGTATCCGAAGCCTATATCCTTCCAGCTAGACCTCTGCCACCTGGCAGATTAACAGCTAGGGGTTTATTATTTCTGTATGCTTGTTATTGTGCCACAGTTTACCGTTTTTGTGAGCATTGTGAGTTAGGGTGTGGCTTAGAGACTCTGTCCGAGCAGGCTTGCCTCACTAAGAGTGAGAAGCACACCTGTATGTGGTTATGTTGCGAGTTGCTGCCTTTATTTAATTATACCTATGCCATTATACACTGTATGGCCTATCACTAGTATTTATTCCTGCTTATGAGTTAAGAGTTCTCTAAATCCGTAACGTACTTTCTTTGCTAAGCATCAGATCCTACAGTAGCCACATGCAGTTTAGAAACCCGCATCTTGTCTACCTGTACGATGTTTTGAGGACTGTTTGCTTTCACCTTCTTTCACGCAGGGGTGATTAGTTGTATTAATTAACGTAACGTTAAATGTACTTTCTTCTAGTTTGTTATCAAATTGTTTCTGCAATTTAATTTCGTTATCTATCTTTTCCTTGAAGCTTTAAGTCAACTTAATTGTGTGATCTTTTATATAGCCTGCTTGACTATCAGCAGTCTATAGTGCGTGCACCCTGTAACCGAGTCATAGGATACCTCGTTGTCCAGGCAGGACTCTTGACGGTTTGTTGCCTGGGTTTATAGATAAGGGTTGGATCTAGCGTTTTCCGTTGTTGCTTGTTGCCGCATACCTAGTCCAATAGAAAGAGCCCAGTGTTTATATATCCCAGGACGTAACAGGCTAAAGAAGAAATCAGAATGCTCAATAATGCACTACATAAAAAGATAACCGGTACCTGTAACCAAAAACATTGCAATATTTACAATAGCCTACTGTATATATTATGATTTTATAGGGATTAGATTAAAAATTACAGGAGGGTCAATTCAAATTTCAATGGAAATTCCCTCATGATATCTGTAATATGTGGGAATAACTTTCACCTTCATATTTCCTAACCTCTTAGCATAATTATACATGATCAATTAGCGTGCCATTTTCAGTTGTTGGTTGTGTTACATGTTGAGTGTATCCACGCTTTTCCATTAACTTTTCAATAGAAGAGTTAGTTTGGATGTTTTCATTGAAGTCCCCCATCACAATGCAACCAATTGTGTATTTGTCTAGTTCATTTAGCAATTTACTTAAATTTTCTCTAAAATAATTAAGTCTATAATTATGAAACACGTCTGTATATTACAAGTTATTATATTCCATTCAACAGAAAAACATGCCAGATATTCTAAGTTAGCCACTGAAAAATGTATTACATCACACTTAAAATCTTTACAGTAATATACACCAACACCTCCATGAGATTCTAGTTTTAAATGAGCACAAGCTTTGTCTGATGAGTTGTAACATTCCTCTCTTGTTTTATGAAAACAGGTAAATCCATTCAGCTCTGGCTTTCCTTGAGTCATTCTTAGTAAGCCAAGTTTCTGTCACACAAATTACATTAGCTACTAAGAACCGTATGTCTGATCTTATATCTTTAATATGGGATTTTAAACCTTCAATATTGTGCAAAATTATTTTCAACCCCTATGGTTAATTTAGATAAGTGGACTGTATATTATTGATATTAAAGGAACATTAACCATATAGATTGTCGCCTGGTGCGTTGACTTCATTAATGTAAATGTAACCATATAGAATATATTACCCTTTGATGAACTCAGCTGGTGATTGGAGGATGGCGGAAAATAGGCTAGATGACTGGAAGTGGTTAGTATAGTAAACAGAGTATGAAAAGAGGCTACAATAGGCTAGGATAGGCTAGATATTTACGTTAAGTTGTGCTAAGTAACAAAGATGATGATGTAGTGACTATGGAGTATGAGATGAAAAGTGAAGCGAAAACACCTGGTGAAATAACTAGGAGAAAGAAGGCTTAGCGTGTGTAGCTGGGACGGAGGTTGGTTGGAGAGTGTGCGAGCGCGTTATGTTTGTCTCTGTCGTGACATACCGCGAACGCGCATAACATATGGAAAATGTATCCCATCTTCTTTACAATGAGATACTTATAAACAATCTTAAATAATACAAAATATATATATATATGGGAATTATAATCCTACAATACTTTCCCATATACAACTATAGAATAATATATTCTACCCAATCATGGAACGTTCGACCAAGGTTATGGAAGCATTCAACTTAAGACTACGGAACGATACGTAACGCTACATCAACCCAGATTACGTAACATCGAGACTGTTCATACTAGTTTGAGTACACTAAGTATGGACATATTCCCACCAACAGAAAATATACAAATTTTACATGATTAGATTTGCCCGGAGGCAATCTTATCCCGCCAAACTTGGGAGGATATCTGGGCTGCCTGTCGACATGGGCGTCCGCCAGACGCGTCAACAGGCTGCGCCGAAGTAGAAGCCAGAGAGGGGACTTCAATGGATAACTGATCCGAGGGGGTGTCCTTGCGATCGAGGTCACCCTCAAGAGGATATAGTCGGACTGTTGGCCGTGTGATTACTCCAGTCCTGGTGCGAACCCTTGCTACTCGAACCTCATCATCACGACCTGGTAATAACTCCTCTATCCGACCCAATTTCCAAAATGCACGCGGGCCCTCCTCATGGATGGTTACCACGTCCCCTACCCTAGGCCAATGACCTTTTAATGGTGTTAGTTTATTCTTTTGCGCTTCCCTTAACGTCACCAGATATTCTGTTGACCAGCAATTGCCAAATATCTCGCGATAATTTACGAATGTATTTGTAGCGGGCCGATATCACTTCCTTACTTATGTAGTCTGGATCTTCCATAGTATCCTCGTCATGCTCTTCAGGAAGATCCCGCAGTCTGTATCCCCGTACCAGTACTGAGGGTGTGATTGGGGTAAGGTCTTCCAAATCACCAGAAGCATAGTATAGAGGGCGATAATTTACGGTGGCTTCAATCTCCAAGAGTATGGTGTTGAGTTCCTCAATCGAGATGAGAGCTCTACCCAACACCTTCTTCAGACCCGCCTTCACGATGCCTATGGCTCTCTCCCATATGGCGCCAAACCAAGGCGCTCTGGCGGGAATGAAACGCCATTCGCATTTTACATCCGCTAGGCAGGTCTAAATCTTAGGATTGTTGCTCACTTCTTTGAGATATGTAGATGCCCCTATGAAAGTCTTTTGCATTGTCACTCAGCATGATACGCGGATATCCTTGTCGACTGCCGAATCTTCGGAAGGCATGTAGGAGCTATCACAAGTGAGGTTGGTGACCAGTTCCAGGTGAATTGCCCTGGTAACAGCACAAGTGAAAAGTATCATATACACCTTAACCCTTAATTAGCGGCTCACCACATAAGTCGAGTTAAATAAAGCTGGACTATGTGGCGGCGCTCGACATAGGTCGAGTGGCAATTTCTGCACGTAATGTTGCTGAGAGAGAGAGACAAGTGGTGGCAGGAGACTAGCGAGCGTATGACTGCTCCAGACCACCGCGGCGAACCTACTGACACGAATCTCAGCTCCCTCCTCCCTCTCTCACTCGCTACATACTGAATTATATGGGGAAAGTACCGAATTACATGCTTTTTGCACTCGCGTTGCACGGTTATTGCAAGAAAACTAGCCATCATAAAAGGATCGTTATGGTGTCATTCGAAATCTCTGTTTATGCCCTTTCAGGGATAGGTACTTGTTTTACGTTCTGGGTCTTATTTAGGCATGAAAATGATTACGTAAACAGCCCTATTTTGGCTAAAAACACCCCGCTGTGCGGTACATATAAATAAACCGCATAGGCCGCTCGTAAGGTGTTAAGATTGGGTGAATCTTTCACAGGGATTGCTCCACTGTAGTCAACCCCGGTAACTTTGTAAGGGTCACCTGGGGTAGTTCGCAGGTTTGGTAAGGGAGGAATTCCGACGGGATCATAATGTGTTCCCTGTACTCTTCTACACTTTAAGCATTTGCGAAGGACTTTCTTGACCACCTGCCTGATTCTAGGCACCCACCATCATTGTCTTACATAGGTGACTATATGACCAACCCCATAATGACAACAGAGTCGGTGACACCTATCGATGATAAGATGGGTGAAGGGATGATTGGGGGGCAGTAGTATTGGATACTTACTTGCCTCAGAGAGGGCTGCCAATCGTAATCTGCCTCCGCAATGTATCAAGTCCCCCTTCAAGTGTAAGCCCAACTGGTTGATCAGGTTATTCCTAGACTTTGTTCCCTTAACCAGTAATTTATATTCCTGCGTATATATTTCTTGTTGACAGAGCTTATGTAATAATTTATCTGCAATTCTGATCTCCTTCACTTTGAGGTAAGCACTACCTGTGGGCGGTGTGCCTTTAATTTTTGCCTTTACATTTACTACAAATCGTAACACCCATGCTGTAACACGTAACTTTTCATAGCTGCTGAATCTACCCCAGTCCCATAACCGTGTGTCTTCGTCAGGCACCGAGTCAATTACCGGTGCCACAATAGCAGTGTGTTGCTCGCTCAAATCTATATTCTCTGGCCATTCGTTGGGATCATTAAGCCAGCATGGGCCATTCCACCACAACGCAGAAGATTTGAGAAATTTAGCAGAGACACCACGAGTAATGCAGTCACTTGGATTCTCTTTGGTAGACACATACCGGAACTGTGCGGTTGGGAGCAGGATACGAATTTCGTCGACACGGTTGGTGACGTACACTGGTAGCTTCTTTCGGCTATGTAACCAGTAGAGCGTAATTTGGCTGTCACTCCCTATAACTGTCTCCGAGATATTTAGCAAATTAAAACCCTTACAGAGACGAAGATCCGAAATAATGTCTTCCCACTCCTGAACCAGATCGCCAGTCAAAACCTAATTCCAACCTAATTTTATCCTCCATAATTGCTGAAGGAATAATCTTGATTTGATCGACACCGGTAGAACTATCCCCAAGGGGTCAAAAAGTTTAGCTGTCATACTCAAGCAGATTTATTTTGTAATCTGCGAATATTGCGCGTACTGAACGCCGAATGAGAGGGTAACGGTATCCTCATACGACGATAGTGCTTGACGCTCAACCTGTGAGTATTCCTTAGGGGTTATCCCGATGTGATCTAATTCCCACAAAACATTTAAGTAATTTTTGCATGGTGGAATATTGCCAGTGGACATGTATTCGTCCATTGGTGTCACTGCTACTTTCAATACAGTAATTACTTCTGTGCTGGAGCTGGTAGGCTGTGTCACATATGAACCACTTATGGCGTACCCGTACTTGGTAGGAAGCAGAATTAGGCTACCCGACCTTTTATACCCAGGTCGCACTATATTGTAGTAGTGATCCGCACCGATGAGCAGCTCCAGCTGATCTGTGTCCGTTGCGTGAGGATCGGCTAATTTTATGCCTTTACTTTGTAAACTAACCAGTTTAGACTTTAGGTTAAGTTCACCTTTATGTTCTGGCAATTCATCAACCACTATTGTGTCTAGATGATGAAATTTACCTCTGTGTTTGTATTGCAGTGCCACAACATTATATTCCCTAGAGGCTTGTTTCCCGGTAAATCCGTGAAGACATAACTCCTCAGTTCCTTTAGAAATGTAGGAAAGGGAGGATAGAACAGAAGACTTCACAAAGGTCCTCTGAGAACATTGGTCAAGTAGCGATCTGATTTTAACACAATTATTATCCTTACCCTTTACCGGCAGCTGTACGGTGGGCAAGATTACTAGTTTTACCTGTGGCAACGGACATTGTAGTTGAAGTAGCAGCAGTATGCTCTCTCTTGGTGTTATCCTCCGCTGGTCTACTTTCTTTCCCTTGTTTCTGTGTACACAGGGAATGAAAGTGTTTGCCCTTACAAAACTTGCAGCTTCTTACGTTAGGATTAGTACAACCCGAATGGCCATGGTCTTTTGACAAGCACCCAGTGCAGAGACGTAGTTGACGGGCTCTTTTAACTTTAAGAGGCGCTGTCTTATACTTCATACACTTGTACCATAAATGATTGATGCCACTACACAGAACACAGTTGAATTTCCTGTACTCACTCTGGGCGGTAAATGTTGCCGTAGCCATGGGTGTACCCCCTACTCTGTCTTGACCCGCCATATTGTACACTTCAGCCTGGAGGCAATGAGTGAATTTCTTAGTATCCAGGCTCGAGTCTCCCATTTCCCGTTTTATGGTTTCTTTCAGCGGTGATGGTAACTTATTGACAAGAGTCACCACACAAAATTCCTCCAAACAAATACCATGGCTAATGATTGACATCACACTCTCTGTATTGGCATAGAAGTCCTTCAGGTCAGTTGTTTGGTGTTTGGGTGACACTAATTGATTGAATTTGATAACATAAGCTGCCTTGATTCGATCTGGATGCCCATATGTCTCTTGCAGGAGCTCAATTACTGGGGCATAGCTTGCACTTTCGATAATGAATCCTTCGACTAGCTTATGTGCATCACCCAGAAGCTGACCCTTTAGATAGGTGAAGCGTTGTATATCTGTGAGGTCGGGATTGTCATGGATGGTACACTTGAACATCTCCCAAAATCCCGACCACATGGTGGCATCACCTTCAAATTTTGGAAGAGCAAGATGTGGTAATTTGACTGCGGATTTCTTTGGCTCTTTCTTGACCTCCTTCTTGACCTCTGGAATCAAGATCCCCTTCAGTGTGGCAACGATTACTTGTATGCCCTCCATATATAGGGTATCCTCTCTTATCACCTCGATATACTCGGCGTCCTCGTATGCGTCGGCCAGGTCCTCCTGTGTGACCTCATACTTGTCAAGTTGCTTTTGAATACTGAGCAACCTGGCCTCCACCTCCACTCTAGACGCCGAATCAAGGAATCCGTCGATATCAGAGATTAAGACCGTCAAAGAGCCCTTAAGTCCAGCCCGACGCTTTTGTACACTTTTAGCCAGGATTATACGGGAAGGAAATCTATTGACGTTAAATCAAACTATCAATGCCAGACCGAATAAGTTGCGGACAACAATACAGTACTCCGAGAAATCAAATTAAATCGCGAGCCGAAAAGAAAACACCCTCACGAAATGCGGAATAAGAATTGTGTGCAATGTAGACTAGCAATCCGGAGCTTTTCAATTTAACTCCTTACATGATAGTTATGAAATTATAGAATCATTACGCCATAAGTTAAGAAAAGCCGGGAGGGAAATTTAGTACAATACAGTATAGGCCAAAAGTCTCCAGATGTAAAAAAAGACAGGTACCGTTTAAATTTATAATAAATTCAAGAATTTTAAGAGAGAGAGAGCCTATAGGGTAATGTAAACAGGCTAAACTCAATGGGTACCGCTAATTTTATATTATTAAATTTAATAAATGTGAATATTGTACACAAGAAAAGTTCATCTCAAGAAGTCACAAGGAAAACCGTTTTTGAGTTGGATTAACACACACTCAGCCTATCAGCTATCATATTACCCCGCCTCCAGGGCACACGACGAGAGAAGAATTTAGAAAGACATGTGAATCAATAAAGAAGTTATTGGACAGTATAAATTTTATATAGAATGAATAACCTTAACTTTTGAAATTATTATACAGTACAGTATGGATGATTTTAATCTTAGTGCCAATCAATTGTTATATAATTTGGGCCTAAAGGGTTTACAATCAAAATTTTATTAATATACTGTACCGATTTGAAGGATTATTAATCTAGGCTATACTGATTTTGCTGATCAACTCTAACGTCATAGTGGGCAAACATCTCGTCGTATGACGTGGCGACCATGGCATATTCGTCTTGCCTAAAGCACCGACGACAGGTGGCCAGGATCTCCGAATAGAGACGCTTTGATGCCTCGTGCGGGAGGTGTACCCCGTCGGGACTGAAGTCAGCCTCAGAGGTATTCATGGACTGATAGCGCTCCCGGGTGAATGGGATATGGCACTTTAGCCATCGGTTAACCGCATTTCTAATGCGGTTAAACTCGTCCGTAGAGACCCCTCGTGGAGCCTGCCGCTTCTCTACCCCAATCACCCGGACTTCTCTCCCCCCGAGAGCCGCACCACCTCCTCAGCTAGGACCTCGATCCCCTCCGCAATCCCTCTCGGACTGACCCCGCTCCTTATCTCATTTCCTCCTATCACCAAGAAGGTCAAGTCGGGCTTCAGCTCTAAAAACTGACCCCAGGCTTCTGTTGATCTCAAGGTGCTGACGCGGGCACCCGGGGCGGCCAGAGGAGTCACGAAAAAGAAAGGCCTGTGGACGGCTTGGTCCACGTACAAATCTCTGACGTAGGAGTGGCCCAAAATTGCCACCTTCCTAATCGGGCCTGGGTACGCAGGCCTATCAACCACCGCAGGATAATCTTCCCCTACCCCACCACCCGCGGCACCATGACGCCAAAAGCCCTGGGCCATGAGGGACAGACGAAATATGGCACAAAAAAAAAATGAACCACGTAGGCTAGGCCACCACCAACCACAAAAAAAGGGGGGGGGAGGGGGGGGGCAAACTAGTGAAAGGTTTAACCCGGCAAGCGCGATAGGCCTCACGGAAGGCTTCCTATAGGGAACGCGATAGGCCTCACGGAAGCAAGACCATAAAAAAAGCCTTCCAAAAAAAAAAAGGGCCTATCAAAACAAAGGATTTTGTCTCTAGGTGAGATAATTCCCCTCTAGTACTCATCCATGTGTTTCTCACCCCTCCCCCTCCCCTCCTTCCCCACCTTATTCCCCCCTCCCCCCCCTCCTCAATTATCACCTATTTATCCTCTTATTATCATCATTTATCGGTAATTTTTCTCTCCCGCGATAATGTAGCACAAGTGGGTTGCATAAAAGATCGTTCTGCAACACCCAGACACCGGCACACACCGCCCCGCTCGTCTCAGTTGACTCCCAGACAGCGAGAGGGGAGGGCTGCCTGTGGCTCTCTCTCGCCTGAGATTATGACCGGGTGGCCAATATCTTCGTTTTTCACCACCCAAATGCTTTTCCCACTTATTTTAGCACTCTTGAAGGTTCATATATACATCATATATGTAAAATAAAAGCATACCGAAAACAAATAATGCTTTATATTGTAAATATAACTAATTCTGTCAGAATCCAGGGCTAGAAATGCACAAATAACTACCCTAGCACCTAGGTCTATATCGCGCTTGTCAGGTTAAGGACCAATTATATGGTTAATTTATATAAGTGGACTGTATATTATTGATATTAAAGGAACATTAACCATATAGAATATATTACCCTTTGATGAACTCAGCTGGTGATTGGAGGATGGCGGAAAATAGGCTAGATGACTGGAAGTGGTTAGTATAGTAAACAGAGTATGAAAAGAGGCTACAATAGGCTAGGATAGGCTAGATATTTACGTTAAGTTGTGCTAAGTAACAAAGATGATGATGTAGTGACTATGGAGTATGAGATGAAAAGTGAAGCGAAAGCACCTGGTGAAATAACTAGGAGAAAGAAGGCTTAGCGTGTGTAGCTGGGACGGAGGTTGGTTGGAGAGTGTGCGAGCGCGTTATGTTTGTCTCTGTCGTGACATACCGCGCACGCGCATAACATATGGAAAATGTATCCCATCTTCTTTACAATGAGATACTTATAAACAATCTTAAATAATACAAATATATATATACTGTATATGGGAATTATAATCCTACAATACTTTCCCATATACAACTATAGAATAATATATTCTACCCAATCATGGAACGTTCGACCAAGGTTATGGAAGCATTCAACTTAAGACTACGGAACGATACGTAACGCTACATCAACCCAGATTACGTAACATCGAGACTGTTCATACTAGTTTGAGTACACTAAGTATGGACAACCCCTCTTGATGTTCATTTACTTGATTGTTTGCATAACTAATAAAACGAGGCATACTATATAGGGCTATTTCTACCTTTTCACTACAATAAATGGAAGACTCTTCAAAGTCTTGTATTATAAGTCCTTCCATTGAAGTGGCACGACTTAGTGCAACATAGGCTTGACCTGCTGTAAATATTTTGTCCGAAGACACAACACACTTGCTTAAAGTACATCCTTGGATTTTATGTACAGAACAGGCAAATGCAAGTTTCAATGGAAATTGCTGTCTTACACCACCATTATTAGTTACTCTATCCTCTTCAATCATAATGGGAGTGCTGTTCTTTACTGTTTGTAAAATATGTTTCTGTTTTCGCAATTTGCTTCCAACTTTTGCATCATCAAACACTATGTATATTACTTGAGGAAAGGTAACACCAGGAGTATGTTGTACAAATGAAACTGTTCCAATTACACCGTTTACTAAACCATCTGAAACATCAATATTTTTTGTCAGCATAATGCGTGCATCAACTGCGATTACAAGTTTACTCAAAAGACTGGTGTTAAACACTTTGTTATAAGGAGAAGCTCTTTTTTCCAGCTTTTCAGTTCTAGCATCTCTATAGAAATCTTCTGCATCAATAGAAATAATATTAGAACATGATGAATTTAACCTTGAAATATTGTATGCATCAACCTGATGATTTGTTGCAAATATGTGAAGAGCATCACTATCCTCGCCTGTCTCACATTTGCGTAGTAAGTCCATGTTCTCATTCATTAAAGGTTCAGATTTCTTTTGTGTTCTTATGCGATTAAGTGTTTCTGCAAACACACCTTCTTTCTGTCTCATTATTTGTGTTAATTCAGCAATAGAAAATAAATCTGTCCAAAGATTCAAACCAGCACTGTCAGTATATTATAAGGCTTTACCTTTCACTGGATTAAGTTGATAAAAATCTCCAACAGCAATGACTGATACAGTACCAAATGGTGAGAAGCTCTTACGTTGCTTTATTTGTCTCAGTCTTCCATGTATATATGTTAATAATTTGTGGTCAACCATAGATATCTCATCAATAATAAGAATCTGCAAACAGCTAAGCCTTGAACGTAAAGAGTTTATTTTATCATCTCCAAGAGGTTGTTGGTAGGGTAGCTTTGAATTAATGCTAATACAAAATAAACTGTGTATTGTTGATGCACCATTGTTAAAGGCTGCAACACCAGTTGGAGCAGTTAACACTACAGATACATCATCTGGATTTTGCAAAGTAGGAGCAAGAATTCTGGTGGCCTCATAGTGAATGCATTTTATCAAGTGACTTGTTCCTGTGCCAGCACCACCAGTAATGAACACATGAAATGGCTCTGATTCACTTTTGTTTCTTTTATTTATACACCACTGTCTAACTGTATAGAATATATTTTGTTGTTGCTTATTAAGTGAACGACATAGTTTATGTGCCTCATTCGATGATACAGAAAACTGGTGAATTTCAATATTATGTTCTTTATTGCTGCACTGAAGTAAATCTGGAATATCCGAGTCCTCATTTATTTGTTTATTTTTTAATTTGGGTAAGCTTGTACATTCTAACCTTTCAACTTCGGTCTCCCGACAGATTTGAGCCCATGCATCTTCCAATGATCCATGTTTTTCTAGCATTTTTTGGGCCACATCAATAGATTCACCATCTACTTCAAACATTGCTTTATTTAATTTAACAATTGTTTTTACAGATTGTAAAACTTCTGTACCACACTTAATAGCTCCCGTTTCATAGAAATGTTCATATGTCTCAAAAGTATTCGGCCGTAATTGAATATCTAAGCGGTAAGGTAGAAAAAGTTGAAGCATGCTTTGGTAATATTTTTCAGGTTCCTTGGAACGTGAGAATTTTGCATACCTTATAACAGCAGGATCTGTTCTGGATCTTTTCTGCACATAACCAAGCTCATTTTGTAATTTATAGACCGGATTCTTATGGTTTCTTTTTACTGCACTGGGTTTCTCGGATTTGGCCATAATTCGGAATTCTGAACAGAAAGAGGCTAGGCACATGGTATCAAGCATTTGTTCATTAGGTCGATTCTTGTATTTATCAACTAAACTTGTCATCCACATATCTTCAGATTTAAAATTGTCTTCTTCCATTTACTTCTTTATTACACTAATTGGTTGACTCATTTTCACTGGATTTTCTCCCACTGGAATAAATTGTACCTTCCTTGATGACTCCCAGTTTTGGTAAGAGTTGTAGTTGTGGGCATACCAAAAGCTTTGTTTATATAGCCTAGTCGCACGCTCGCAGTTAGGCCTACATTCGCTTCTAATTTAACTGCTGGGGTAAAGCAGGGTGTCAAACCGAAGCAATTTTGTGTGGAGACTCGAATGAATATGAGAAGGAATACAAGAAAATTAACTTGGAATAGCATTGTTTTGGCCACTTTATCACTTCCAAAGACATAATTTAAACTATAAACCATAATTTTATCTTTACATAGGCCTAGGCCCTATACAATAATAAAGACAAAACATATTGGACTCGGCTCTCGTTTGACACCCTGGGGTAAAGCCACCCTCAATCCGCCGGCCGGTAACAAAATAATTTACCCAACGCCTGACCGTGGGATACAATAATGGGTTGAGGGGGCTTTATCCCCCTATGACATATTGTCATCATATATATCACCAGCAGGGGAAAATACACACAGTCAAATTAGACGCGAATGTAACTGCGAGCGTGCGACTATGTAAATAAAGGGGACGATAGACCCGCTAACACAACTCATAATGCATTTTTTCCTAATGTATCAGATTTTTTTATATTTATGACCTCAACAGTTGAAAGATGACAATTTTATGGTTTATTTTATACAAAAACATTTGCTTTGTAACTTAGATACTCATATTTATGCTTATAATTGCAGTACGAGTGGGGTTTTTCTTTTTATATGTAGGCCTAGGCTAAACAAATGTTAGTTTTTGTTTTATAGGCTAAACTAGGCTGAATTTATGCTAATAAATATTAATTGGAGGGAGCAAATCTGTCAAGGAATAGCCTAGATGTGGAAATTTACAGCCAATTTGCTCTAGCCCGTTTTGAGATACAGAGGTTAGAGATCGTTGGATACAATAATATGTTGAGGGAGTCAATCACCCCCCATGACATATTGTCATCATCATATATATTGCCAGCAGGGGGCAAAGAGCCTAGGCCTAGCCTAACTAAAACAAAAATCGCCGTCAAAATAGACGCAAACTTAGATTAACTACGGCGATCGACCATTGGCCGCAACGGCCGTCCCCCGGTTATTGTTGAGGTCCTGAGGAATCGTATGACTTGACGAGCTCTTCCCTCCGCAGTCTCCGCATCCCATGTATCGTCGTACGGTACCTCTCCCCCTCCACATCCTACATCTGGTCGTCCTACATATGCCTCCTAAGCCTCGCCTCGTCCCGTCACTGAGCATGTGGATGGGCGTCCCTTTCTGGCTTCAAAGATGGATTCCTTCCGACAGCTCCTACTGAATTGTCTGGGGTTGGTTGATAAGGGCACCTCGCTTCAAGACATTGCTCTGGCCCTAGTACCGCGGTTTGTAGGTCTCTGGTTCGCCACCTGATGACCTGCTATTGGGTTGTTGCCTTTACAGTGTTACGGTTCTACGAATGACCTAGAGTGAAAGTGACACGGTGGTGAATATTAACCTTAACTATAAACTAATTTAATTGTGACATAGGATCTCCGCAACTATGGTAGGGCTGGAGCGGGCGAGTATTCGCCTGAGGTTGCCCTTAACCCCCAAGACAAGACAAGACAAAATTCTAGTGCTGGTTTTACTCAGATTTTGTGAGTTTTAATTTAGCCTAGCCTAGGCCTAAGAGTTCAGAAGATTTGCAAAATGCACCCCATACTAGCCTACCCATAGCCTAATAGCCCTAGTGATTCTTTTTTGGCAGACCACCCACAAATTTTCATATAGCCTAGGCCTAGGCTAGCCTAAGTTCTGGAATGCATGTTGGAATAGCCTTCCTATAAACTGTAGGCTAGGCTACTTCCTTTTAATTTAAGTTTGATTCTTTGGAAAAATCTATTAGGCCTAGACCAGGGCAGGAAAGTAACATTTAAAATGACGGGTAAAAAGTCGCCCATAAACGGCGGGCCGCTATGTTATTGTAATTTGGGAACTTATTTAGTCTGTTAATTGACTTTGTCCTTAATTGGGGATCCAATTGGGGATGGCGGAAGCTTGCCATCATGTTCCCGTCCATTTTGAATGCCGTTGGATACGATAATATGTTGAAGGGGGGGCAAACATCCCCCATGACATATTGTCATCATCATATAATTTGCCAGCAGGGGGCAAATAGGCCTAACCAAAACAAATTGTTGTCAAAAACTCAAAATAAACGCGAACTTACAGTAACTGCGGCGATCGACCATGTAAACATGACGGCGGCTGCGGTAGTGGATGCTTGCGATCATGTTCCCGTCTATTTTGACTGCCATTGGATACAATAATATGTTGAGGGGAGGGCTTTGCGGCAATTTTTTTGGTTGTTTGCCCCTTACTGGCAATATACAGTATATGATGATGACAACACATCATGGGGGCAAAGCCCCCCCTCAACATATTATTATATCCAATGGCATTCAAAATAGACGGGCAAATTATCGCAAGTGTCCGACGCCGACACCGCCGCCGTCATGTTTACATATGTCGATCACCGTGGTTAAAGGCTGGTTCACACATAGCCAAGTCGGTGCGCGAGTCACACTCGTCGATTATCGCCGTCGCTGGAGGCTGAGTCGGCCGCGAGTAGCAATTGCTCCCGAGTCAAGGAGAGTGTAACACGAGTTAACTCGAGTCAATACGAGTCAACACGTGTTCATGCAAGAGTCTGTACGAGTAACTGAGAGTCAAAACGAGTGTAACACGATCCCAACACGAGTGTCAAAAATTTGAAAAATAATGGCCACATGCCAGGGCACGTAAACAAAGAGTATGGACGAGTCTAACACGAGTCAACGCGATTGTTACACGGATCAACACGATTGTTATACGGATCAACACGAAAGACAACGCGTTGACTCTCGTTGGATCTCTGTTTCACACGTGTTGACTCGTGTTACATCCGTGTAAACTCGTGTAAACTCTCGTTGATTCGTCCTACATTTTTTAAATGACGGTATTTCAAATGACACTTGCTTTTTCGTGTTACACTCGTGTTTTTTTCTCAGTGGATCGTGTTTACTCTCGTTTACTCGTGTTTGAATCGTGTAAACTCTGGCATCATGGGGGCACCAAATTTTGGCACTCACATTCGTGCTTTCTACTCTTGTTGATACGTGTTATTGCGTGTAGACACGTGTTGCTTCGTCAACGTCAAAATGATGACGAAAAGCTACGAATCACCAAAGAGTGTTACACGGGTTTACAAGAGTCAACACGAGTTAACACGAATAACGAAGAGTTATTCAGAGTCAAACACGAGTTAACACGTATGTACACGAGTCTACACGTATTTAGGCCACACTCGTGGGTACTCGCCACGGGGCCCAAAAATGTCATGCATGCATGACATTTTTGGACCCCGTGGCGAGTACCCACGAGTGTGTCGAGTAAACAAAGAGTATACACGAGCGTAGCACGAGTCTATACGAGTGTTGAGGAGTATCGACGAGCCATTGCTGAATAGCAAAATTTCATCATTCGTGTTGGACTCGCGCACCGACTCGGCTATGTGTGAACCAGCATTTAGTTCGCGTCTATTTTGAAGGCGTTTTTTTCGGTTATTTGCCTCCTGCTGGCAATATATATAATGATGACAATATGTCATGGGGGGGGGTGACCCCCCCCCTCAACCTATTATTGTATCCAAAAGCAGTCAAATAGACGGGAACATGATGGCCAGCGTCCGCCGCCGCTCCGTGTAGTGTAAACAAGGCTGGCAGTACACCCGAACTCTACATTCTACCCCACTAATTTTCCAACTAGCATAATCGATGATTATCAATGATCAATCCCAGTCAGAAACGTCCATGCTTCCCTCCCATAAGTCAATGTCGGGATTACCACACTGTCATGCAAGGACTTCTTTACTTCCATGCTGACCACCCTATTTCTTCTTACTGCTTTCAGAGTTCCTACAACGCTCTTCCCCTGTTACACTTTCTCCCACACTTCTTCATCCATAGGCCTACTCACATCTTTACTCAACACACTGCCCAAATACTTAAATGAGCTGACATTCTTCATAGCCATTCAACCTCACTTCACACTCTATGGTTGCACCCGTTTTAAAGACCATAATATTGCTCTTCCTAGCATTTACCTCCAGATTCCGTTTTTCACACACTGTTCCAAACATATTTACCTGACCTTGCAACTCCCATTCACTATCGCTCATCAGAACTGTGTTGTCAGCAACAGTAGTACCGGTACTGTACTGTTGAGGCAACTTCCACTCGTTTCCTTCCCTTATCAGCGGTACACCAACATCCGCTGCTCTTCCTTGTATTTCTTTCATGACTCCATCCATATACTGTACCGGTATATATTGAACAACCATGGGGACATCACACACACCCTTGCTTTAACCCAACATTCAGATTAAAGAACTCGCTCTGTTAATTATCCACACATACTGACACCTTTGCACCCTCATACATGCTCTTCATTGCTTTCAGCAACTTGCCATCTACTCCGTATATTCTCAGTACCGGTACTTTCCACATACCTTCTCTATCAATTCTGTCATAGGCCTTCTCCAACTCCATAAATGCAGCATACAACTTTTGTCGCTTCTCCAGATATTTCTCCACAACACATTTCCGGGCAAAAATCTGAGCTACACATCCTCTTCCCTTCCTAAGATGACTACAATATGCTAACCGTTTCCCCAGCAATACTGACTGAAAATGCCCAATTATATTGCATGTCCTCTTCAGATTTATCTAAAATATGTAAAATTACACCAAATACCACTACAGTAGCACTGAAATCAATAAAACTCACTAACAGGATAAATAAATGGAAGAAATACTCCAAAAGATTAATATGTTAACCCTTTACCCAGCAATACTGACTGAAAATGCCTAAATAGATTGCATGTGCTCTTCAGATTTATACATACATATGTACATAACATTTTAAGACAGAGTGCTCCACACAGATGTGCAGTTTCAGTCTCTTTTCCTAATGGCGGCGTTCCAGGCAACTCTGTTAAGGGATGCTTTACTTGTCAAGTTTTTGGATTTGAGATCGGCACGTATAGTCCGATCCCAGGTCTTACTCGGTCCACCCCTTGGTGCAGCTCCCTCCACAATCGCAGACCTGCATCTTTTCACCCAATTTTTTTCATCCATTCTCTCCACATGTCCATACCATCCCAGTTTACTTGTACGCATCTCCTCGCTAATACTCTTTATACCTAAACGTCTCTTCAGCTCATCATTTGTTATTCTGTTGACATCCTTTATCTGAAATATGTAAAATTACACCAATTACCAACTACATTACCAAAATGTTTAATAAAGTACACTAACAGGATAAAGAAAATTTAAGAAATAGCATGTGAGGAGGTGTGTGGAGTGAGGAGAAGAGGGAGGGGAGTGAAAGGTACAGCATGGTGGACAGAAGAGGTAAGAATAGCTGTGGAAGAAAAGAAGAAAGCATATAGAGAGTGGTAGGGTAGTAGAGGGAATGAAGATTCCGAGAGACAGAAACGAGCGAGGTACGTGGAGAGTAAGAGGGTGGTGAAGAGAGTAGTGAAGGAAAGTAAGAGAAGAGTAGATGAGGAATTTGGAAGGAATCTGAGTGTAAAATGGAGGGAGAGTAAGAAACTGTTCTGGAAAGAAGTCAAGAAAGTTAGGGAAGGTAGCAAGGAAACAGTAAGGGTGTGAAAGATAAGAATGGAGAATGCTAGCCGAGAAGCAAGAGAGAGTCGAAAGATGGAGGGAGTACTTCAGTGAGTTGCTAAATGAAAGGAATGAAGAGCCAGCAAACATAGCTGGATATGGTATGGGAGGGAGAAGAAGAGAAGTAGTGGAGGAGGAGGTGGGGATCAGGAGGTCAGAAGTGTGGGAAGCCATGAAAAGAGTGAAGTTGGGGAAAGCACCAGGAACAGATGGGTGTGTGGAAATGTTGAGGTATGGTGTGAGATAGTGATAGAATGGGTATGGAAAATGTGCAAACTAGCATGGGATGAGTGCACCCGATGACTGGAAGACTGGCATAATATCCCCCTATATAAGGGCAAAGGGGAAAGAGGAGTGTGTGGTAACCACTGAGGAATATGTCTTCTAAGCGTAGTAGGGAAGGTATACAGTAGGGTAGTGAGAGAGTGAGAGTGAGAACGGAGAAATGGATAGGCGACGAGCAGGGAGGTTTTAGGAAGGGAAGAGGATGTGTAGATCAGATTTTTACCCTGAATTGTGTTGTGGAGAAGTATCTGGAGAAGAACAAAAGGTGTATGTTGCCTTTATGGACTTGGAGAAGGCCTATGACAGAGTGGATAGAGAAGGTTTGTGGAAAGTACTTAGAATATACGGAGTAGAGGGCAAGTTGCTGAAAGCAGTGAAGAGCATGTATGAGGGTGCAAAGGCGGCAGTACGTGTGGAGAGTGAGCAGAGCGAGTTCTTTGACCTGAATGTTGGTTTGAAACAGGGGTGTGTGATGTCCCCGTGGTTTTTACTGTATATATGGATGGAGTTATGAAAGAATACTATCAAGAGCAGTGGATGTTGGTGTATCGCTGAAAAGGGAGGGAATTGAGTGGAAGCTACCTATACTGCTGTTTGCGGATGATACAGTTCTGATGAGTGATAATGAATGGGAGTTGCAGGGTCTGGTAAATGAGTTTGGAACAGGTGTGCGAAAAACGGAATTTGAAGGTAAATACGGGGAAGAGCAAGGTTATGGTCTTCGAAAGGGGTGAAGTCACAGAGTGTGAGGTGAAGCTGAACGGTCAGGCTATGGAGATCGTCAACTCTTTTAAGTATCTGGGCAGTGTGTTGAGTAAAGATGGGACTATGGATGAAGAGGTGTGGGAGAGGGTACAACAGGGGAAGAGGGTTGTAGGAACGCTAAAAGCAGTAACAAGAAATAGGGTGGTCAGTATGGAAGTGAAGAGTCCTTGCATGACAGTGTGGTAATCCCGACACTGACTTACGGAAGCGAAGCATGGACGTTGGTTGAGAGACTCAGACCAAGAGTGAGAGCAGTGGAAATGAATTACTTAAGGAGTGCGTGCGGAGTTACATGGAGGGATAGACAGACTAATGAGGAAGTAAGAAGGAGGCGTGGTGTGGAGGTAGATGTGCTGGAAGTGTGAAAAGGAACAACTTGAGATGGTTCGGCCATATGGAACGTATGGAAAGCGAGAGAATGACTAAGAGGGTGTACGAGAGCGAGGTGGAGGGACAGAGGGGGAGAGGTAGACCGAATATGAGGTGGAAGGATGGAGTGAGGAAGTACATGAACGAAGGCGGTGCTGGTTGGGGGGAGGGGCGTCGACTGACTGGGGACAGAGGTGCATGGGGGCGGTTCGTTCGTGGCCACCCCTTCGGGGATCACGGCGTCAGGCAATAGATAGATAGATAGAAGAAATAGCCCTAAAAATGAATTTATCTATCTATCTATTGACGGATGCCTTGATCCCCGAAGGATTGGCCACGAACGAAACACCCCTATGCACCTCTGTCCCCAGTCAGTCGACGCCCCTCCTCCCACCCAGCACCGCTTTCACGCATATACTTCTTAACTCCATCCTTCCACCTCTCTCTCGGTTTATTTCTCCCTCTGTCCTTCCACCTCACTCGTACACTCTCTTAGTCATTCTCTCGCTTCCCATATGTTCCACATGGCCGAACCATCTCAAGGTGTTCTTTTTCGCACTTTCCAGTACATTTACACCACACCTCTCTCGTACTTCCTAATTCGTCTGTCTATCCCTCCATGTAACTCTGCACACACACACTTCTCAAGTAACTCATTTCCATCCCTTTCACTCTTGGTTTGAATCTCTCCAACAACGTCCATGTTTCGCTTCCGTAAGTCAGTGTCAGGATTACCACACTGTCATGCAAGGACTTCTTCAGTTCCATGCTGACCACCCTATTTCATGTTACTGCTTTCAGCATTCCTACAACCCTCTTCCCCTGTTGCACCCTCTCCCACACTTCTTCATCCATACTCCCATCTTTACTCTGTACACTGCCAAGATACTTAAATGAGCTGACAATCTCCATAGCCTGACCGTTCAACTTCACCTCACACTCTTTGGCTTCACCCCTTTCGAAGACCATAACCTTGCTCTTCCCCGCATTTACCTTCAGATTCCATTTTTCGCACACTGTTCCAAACATATTTACCAGACCCTGCAACTCCCATTCATATTGTCAGCAAACAGCAGTACACAAACATCCACTGCTCTTCCTTGTATTTCTTTTATGACTCCATCCATATACTGTACATATAGAACAACCATCGGGACATCACACACCCTTGCTTTACCAAACATTCAGATCAAAGAACTCCCTCTGTTCATTCTTCACACGTACTGATACCTTTGCACTCTCATACATACTCTTCACTGCTTTCAGCAACTTGCCATCTACTCCATATATTCTCAGTACTTTCCACATACCTTCTCTATCAACTCTGTCATTCCACTCGTTGTCTTCCCTTGTTAGTGGACACCAACATCCACTGCTCATCCTTGCATTTCTTTTATGACTCCATCCATATACAGTACAGTATATATTGAACAACCATGGGGACATCACACACCCTTTCTTTAACCCAAAATTCAGATCAAAGAACTCGCTCTGTTCATTCTCAACACATACTGACACCTTTGCACCCTCATACATGCTTTTCACTGCTTTCAGCAACTTGCTATCTGCTCCGTATATTCCAAGTACTTTCTACATACCGGTACCTTCTCTATCAACTCTGTCATAGGCTTTCTCCAAGTCCATGAAGGCAGCATACAACTTTTGTCCCTTCTCAAGATATTTCTCCACAACATATTTCAGGGCAAAGATCTGAGCTACACATCCTCTTCCCTTCCTATGATGAATACTGTATGTTAACCGTTTCCCCAGCAATACTGACTGAAAATGCCCAAATATATTGCATGTGGACTTCTGATTTATCTAAAATATGTAAAATTATACCAAATACCAACTACATTAGCACAAAACTCAATCAATCACAGAAACATGATAAAAACATAGAATAAATACCCCAAAAGATGAATACGTTAACCCTTTCCCCAGCAATACTTACTGAACATGCACAAATAAATTGTATGTGCTCTTCAGATTTAGCTGAAATATGTAAAATTACACCAAATACTAACTACATTAGCACAAAAATCAATCAAGCACTTTAACAGGATCAATAAAATGGAAGAAATAGCCTAAAAATGAATTTATCTATAGCCTACCGGTATATATTGCCGGACACCTTGATCCCCGAAGGGGTGACCATGAACGAAACGCCTGCGTATTTCAAGCTCGCTTGAGTTATCACTCGATCGTCTTTTAGAGCTTTTCGGCCCGGGATAATTACCACACCATCGGTCATAAGGAGTTTGAGGGGGTTAAATTGCTAGATACATAGAGGAAGAGGAATGCCAAGTAAAGCTAAACAAAAATATATAAGATATTTTTAACATGAGGTTGCTTATAATAATTTGTACCTCTGCAGTTTCTCCATGGCTAACGAAAAAGGTCACATTCCTAAGAAGCCCCAACCAAAAAGGCCAAGCTTCTGTACGAAAAAATGCCACACCATTACCCTTATGGTGACCCTATCAAATAATCAAAACAACCACACTTCTTAACCCCATTCCCGCGGGGCCCCTCATATGACGGAGACGATTTTCCGGCTATTTTGTAGCCTGTGAGCCAGGCCAGCTTTTGCAAGCAGCACGGATGGACGTCAGCCGGAGCCTACAGGCCCCGCCACGATACTGAGGTTTGTGTGAGAGAGAGCTCACTTATGTGCAGCATCAAACATAGCGAAAACAGAAAATAATTGGTAATTTTTAGCGATTTTGCCTATCGGATTTGGTAAATTTTAGCAATTTTGCCCTTCGTTTGCAAGATCCTTACAAGAAAACCAGACGTCGTACAGGGATGATTCAGGAGTAATTTGAAAGCTATTACCGTACTTTCACGAATACATAATTGTATTACGCTCTGGCTTTTGCTTATGCATGAAAATGAGCAGGCAATTTCGGGCAATTATGCCTACTCGTACAGGAGTCCTTGGAGCGGCTTCGGTTGCGCCGGGAATTTCCACACCTCTCACACCACACACACATCACACAGTTTTTCCTACACCGAGAAATGACTCTCCGGCTGTCATTTCTCGAAGACTTCTTCTAGCTGGAGACATTGAGAGCAACCCAGGACCCACCTACTCATACATATGTCCAACTTTCTCAAAATCCATCACTTCAAGTCGCCACACTAAGGGTTCAGTTCTCTGCAATTCATGCAGGAACTAGACCCACTTCACCTGCACAACACTTGCCTCCAAGAAACACTACACGAACACCTGGACCTGTTCCTCATGCCCCTCCCTCTCCCAGTCAAATCCCTCGCCTAAAACCCGTCCACCTCTCCTCCCCAACCCACCTAACCTTCCCATATCATCCACTCCCCCCCTCCCCCCCCCTAAAACCCATCCACCTCTGCTCCCTAACCCACCTAACCTTCCCATACCATCCACATCCTCAACTCAACACAACACAACACACCACACCCCATCCTAATCCATTCCGACCCCCATCTCCTGCTCCCCAATCCCCACCCCCACCTCACCACCCCCACCCCCAGCCCCTCCCTCACCCCCACCCCATCCTCGTGCAGCAGCACCCAACATACATCGTGCACATAACATTAACATTCTCCAATTGAACATAGATGGCATCAACACAAAGAAACACGAACTCTTACACTTCATCAAACAACACAGCATACACATTGCCATCTTACAAGAAACACCCACATTTCATGATTTCACCACCATCAGACAAGACCGGGCTGTCGGCGGAGGCGGTGGACTCATCACCCTGGTACACAAAGAAATATCATACATAGTTACCAGTGTACAAACCAAATCCCTCCTCCCCCCAAATGATAACACAACAGAAATACAATCAATTAAAATACGCACTGGCAACAACTCCAACATAACCATCATAAACACATACATCCCCTACAGTACCAAATGAATACAGACCACACTTACAACACATCACAAACACCCCACACATCATCCTGGGTGGTGACTTCAACGCCAAGATGTCCGGCCTGGTTTGTCGACAACCCCGACACAGACAGAGGGCTGGCACTACAAAACCAAACTGATAACCTCATCATCCTTAACGACATCCATCAACATACCCATATTCCTCACCAAGCCCTCTATAACCCATCATCTCCAGACATCACCTTTTGCTCCCCAGAACTCGCCCCCACAACATCCTGGAGGGTGGTCAGAACCTTAGGCTCTGACTACCTCCCGATCATTATCACCACCAAAACCACACTCACCCCAGCTAACCACAAACACACATACACCAATTATAAAAGAGCTAACTGGGAAGCATTCACAAATGAGACAGAACAACACTTCACAACTCTAAACAGTACACCCATCACTAACATCAACAATGCTGTACACATACTCAATAAAACTATCCAAAACGCTGACAAGAAACACATTCCAAGAGGTAACAGAAAAAGACACGACCCCAACTTCACACCAGAAATTCAATACCTCATCAGAAAACGCAACATACTGAAACACTCCCCAGCACCCCACACACAAGACATCACACAACAAATCCAAGCACTCAACACCCAAACTAACAACAAAATACAAGAACAACAAAAACTATATTGGAATAACTTCCTACAAACACTTGATCACAAAACAAACTCCAAAAAACTCTACAAAACACTAAACAGTATCACACTTTCCAACAGCAACACAACACAATCACATGCTGCAATCACAACAACAGACTCTACTCCTTCATGTAAACAACAAGCAAACACTCTCATCAATCACTTCTCACAAGTCAGCCACCTAAAACCTCACAAAGACGACCGACGTGTCATCCGACGTAAGAGACAATTCCCGGCAGACCCTGACTATACACCCTTCACCAATCACCAGACAAAGCATATCATCAACAATCTCAAGCACTCACCCGCTTGTGGCCTAGACAACATAAGCAACATACACCTCAGACCACAAGGCATACAAGCACTCACTAACATATCAAACTACAGCTATTCACACAACACAATACCAGACATTTGGAAGCATGGTATCATCACCACATTCCCCAAACCCAACAAAGAGCCCACGCTACCCTCCTCGCACCGCCCCATCACACTCCTTCGCTCCCCCTCCAAAGTCATGGAACGCCTAGTATTACAACTAATTACACCCGACCTACCCCTAGCTCCAACACAACATGGCTTTAGGCCACTGCACTCCACAAACACTCTTCTCACAGACCTTACACAAAGAGCTTTTGACGGCATCAACTCAGCTAGACCACCACACAGATCATTATTAGCCACACTCGACATTAGTAAAGCCTTCGATGCCATCCCCCGCCACAACCTAACAAACAAAATCTACAACACAAACATGTACAACAACACAAAAAGGTGGCTGGCCAACTTCCTAGCAGGCAGATGTGCACACGTATCTTTTGCCGGTCAGTCATCTAAAATCAGAAACTTTCCAAACGGAGTCCCACAAGGATCCGTCCTATCGCCCGCACTCTTCAATCTGTACACGCACGATATAACTACACCCAATACGCCCCAAATAAACTTAGCCTCCTATGCAGATGACATAACACTCACATGCACACACCATGACCCAAAAAGAGCAACAGATCTCCTTCAACCCTATCTCAACACACTACATGGCTGGTGCACTACAAACACTTAATCTAGCCCCAGCCAAATCCACCGCAACCCTGCTCACAAGCTGGACAGGAGAACACGAATACATCCCTCAACTCACCATAAACAACACACCCCTAACACATACACACACACCCAAAATCCTAGGAGTAACATATGATACTCATATGACATTCAAACAGCACACCACAAACATTAAAAAGAAACTGACACCCAGACTTAACGCCCTCAGGTCAGTTGCTCACACACAATTTGGACACAACAAAGAAACTACCACCACAGTATATAAACAATACATAAGATCAGTGATGGAATACGCAAGCCCAGCCTGGGCTTCTAACCTAGCTGAAACACATCATTAGACCTTACAGACTATTCAAAACAAAGCCCTGAAGATCATTACAGGCTGCACAGCTACTGCACCCACAGATCACCTACATCAAGAAACCAAAATCCTCAAAGTCAAAGACCATCTGGGACATGAGAGGCACTCAATTCCTGGCAGCAGCCTCCACGAACCAAGACCACCCACTAAACTACATGGCAACCCACCCACAGACACCAAGAAATATCAAAACAACACCCAGCACACGGTATCACACACAATTACTGTCCTCTCTCCCACCCTGCCCACCCCGAACCAACTTCCAGAAGCACATCCATACTCATATCTCTCGCCGATCCATCCACTCACTCACAGACAACACGCAGCTGCAAGCACGACCTCCCGAAATCCGTCCTTCCTATTCCTCCCTTCCTCGCGAGGACAGAGTCCACCTGGTCAGGCTGAGATGCGGACACCATCCAGCTCTCCTGAGCTATCAGAAGAGACTGGATGACTCCGTTGTCGACGCCTGCCCGGGATGTAACACAGCACCTCATACCATTAAACACATCATAGAAGACTGCATTTCACACAACCACTTACGCCAACAACACAATCTACACTCAATGAGAGCTCTGTGGGAAAGCCCGATCGTGGCCATGGCCTTCCTCAGGGACTCGGGGCTATTCGGCCAGGCAGCTTAGGGAACAACAACAACAACAACAACAACAACTCGTACAGGATTAATAGCTTTAACCAAAATGGTCACACTCCTTAATGGTCTAAGTGGCCATAGCCAAAATGGCTACACTATATTCCTTCTGTACTTTCTCCATGCCCGATAAGATACATGATATTTTGATATATGTGGCACAGCCCTTGTATCCAACACAATACCCTGCGTGCAACCCCGCTCGAACCCCGCACAATGTTGCTTGCAACTTTAATTGTTATTATGATTATTACTATATCATTATTATCAATATTGTATATTTTTGTTAATAGCATTATTTAGTTTGAGAGATATACTGTGCATGTTTTGATAGTGAAATTGTATACGAGAGCGAGAGAAAGAGAAAGAGAGAGAGAGAGAGAAAGAAAGAGAGAGAGAGAGAGAGGGATGGGGAGAGAGAGAGAGTTTAAACTAATTATGATCAAATACTTCCATAATGTATTGCGTATATTGTCATCCTAGAAATCCAATCCGTCCTTTATTTCAATGTGATTTGCTATAAACAATCATAATTTCGTCTTAAGGGAGCCCACCTCACTTGTTTTCTCTTTTTCTCCCTCTCTCTTTGGCTTGTATCCATTCGGCCCCATTCAGCCACATTCAGCCTACTGTTTTAAGATGTTTACCCCCATCCAGGTGTCAATATTTTCCTGGTGAGCGGTAGCGATCAAGCATATATATTTTTTTGTTTTGACAGCAAGCTAAATTTGTAAATTTGTCGATAGAAAAATGTCTCCGGCAAAGCCGAATTTCTCCATACAATGCCTGCTCGCTATCGCTCGCCAGGAAGAAATGGACACCTGGATGGGGATCTGTCTATCTACAGTATCTATTGCCTGACGCCGTGATCCCCGAAGGGGTGGGGATAAACGTCTTAAAACATTGGCTGAATGGGGCCGAATGGATACAAGCCAGGGAAAGAGAGAAAAGGAGAGAAAGATAAAACAACAAAAAACGGTGACCCCCCTTAAAATTAATATACCCTTTCATACCATTCATATACCCTTGATTTATTACTGTGAACATTATACATTTCCAGGCTGTTTCTTATGTAACGGAGGCTGACAGCCAAATTATAGACCGAACGTCTTAAAATATCAAAACTGACGAGGCTAAACATGAGGGAGAAGGGGTTCCAGAAACAAAAACCTTTGATTCCTGATGATATGCTGGTGAGCGATAGCAAGCCTGCAATTTTGGAGCAATGACTCCCTGCCTAGGCAAACTCTTTCGTCTCTGTCTATCCTCTAACGTCTTCCCTTCATGCTGGAAGTTTGCTCACATTCAACCTGTCCCAAAGAAGGGTGACCGCTCTCAACCCTCCAACTATCGTCCAATTGCTCTCATCTCATGTCGTTATAAAGTTTTTGAAACTATTCTTGCTTCCAAATTTCTTAAGCATTTCTCTTCTCATAATCTGCTCTCAGATCGCCAGTATGGCTTCCTTAACCCTTGTCTAGCGGGTTTTTTTGGGCTTATTTGGGCATATTCAGGCCCTCCTGCATGATGAATCAAGTATCTGCATGAACAAAAATTTATTTAGCAAAAAACTAGGCGCTAAAAGCTTCAAAATGAGACCAGAACGAGCTACGTAGCACTCGTGGTTCTCATACAGTGATACCAGTAACATGGGAGTTTAGCGTATAGCGGCATATTTTTCCCAGCTATGCTCACTACTGGCTACACTGCAGGCCTCTCGAGAACACAGGGAACATGAGTTAATGGGCGGCGGTAAGCCGTGGGAGTCGGCTGTCTGGCCCTCTGCGCTCCCGGCCATTTGCACTCGATTTTAACCCTTTAAAAGCCTTAATAATGATCCTAACTTGCTGCAAATTGGAACCGGACTTAAGTCCGACCCCGATCTTTAAGGGTTAAGGGTCGCTCTACTGGTGATCT
Organism: Paralithodes platypus; assembly: GCA_032716605.1. NCBI lineage: Eukaryota > Metazoa > Arthropoda > Malacostraca > Decapoda > Lithodidae > Paralithodes > Paralithodes platypus. The sequence goes on along the minus strand of CM064483.1, from coordinate 55,949,455 downwards.
ATCTATCTATCTATTGCCTGACGCCGTGATCCCCGAAGGGGTGGCCACGAACGAACCGCCCCCATGCACCTCTGTCCCCAGTCAGTCGACGCCCCTCCCCCCAACCAGCACCACCTTCGTTCATGTACTTCCTCACTCCATCCTTCCACCTCATATTCGGTCTACCTCTCCCCCTCTGTCCCTCCACCTCGCTCTCATACACCCTCTTAGTCATTCTCTCGCTTTCCATACGTTCCATATGGCCGAACCATCTCAAGTTGTTCCTTTTCACACTTTCCAGCACATCTACCTCCACACCACACCTCCTTCTTACTTCCTCATTAGTCTGTCTATCCCTCCATGTAACTCCGCACGCACTCCTTAAGTAATTCATTTCCACTGCTCTCACTCTTGGTCTGAGTCTCTCAACCAACGTCCATGCTTCGCTTCCGTAAGTCAGTGTCGGGATTACCACACTGTCATGCAAGGACTTCTTCACTTCCATACTGACCACCCTATTTTTGTTACTGCTTTTAGCGTTCCTACAACCCTCTTCCCCTGTTGTACCCTCTCCCGCACCTCTTCATCCATAGTCCCATCTTTACTCAACACACTGCCCAGATACTTAAAAGAGTTGACGATCTCCATAGCCTGACCGTTCAGCTTCACCTCACACTCTGTGACTTCACCCCTTTCGAAGACCATAACCTTGCTCTTCCCCGTATTTACCTTCAAATTCCATTTTTCGCACACTGTTCCAAACTCATTTACCAGACCCTGCAACTCCCATTCATTATCACTCATCAGAACTGTATCATCCGCAAACAGCAGTATAGGTAGCTTCCACTCAATTCCCTCCCTTTTCAGCGATACACCAACATCCACTGCTCTTGATAGTATTTCTTTCATAACTCCATCCATATATACAGTAAACAACCACGGGGACATCACACACCCCTGTTTCAAACCAACATTCAGGTCAAAGAACTCGCTCTGCTCACTCTCCACACGTACTGCCGCCTTTGCACCCTCATACATGCTCTTCACTGCTTTCAGCAACTTGCCCTCTACTCCGTATATTCTAAGTACTTTCCACAAACCTTCTCTATCCACTCTGTCATAGGCCTTCTCCAAGTCCATAAAGGCAACATACACCTTTTGTTTCTTCTCCAGATACTTCTCCACAACACAATTCAGGGTAAAAATCTGATCTACACATCCTCTTCCCTTCCTAAAACCTCCCTGCTCGTCGCCTATCCATTTCTCCGTTCTCACTCTCACTCTCTCAATCACTACCCTACTGTATACCTTCCCTACTACGCTTCGAAGACATATTCCTCGGTGGTTACCACACACTCCTCTTTCCCCTTTGCCCTTATATAGGGGGACTATTATGCCAGTCTTCCAGTCATCGGGTGCACTCCCCTTCTCCCATGCTAGTTTGCACATTTTCCATACCCATTCTATCACTATCTCACCACCATACCTCAACATTTCCCCACACACTCCATCTGTTCCTGGTGCTTTCCCCAACTTCACTCTTTTCATGGCTTCCCACACTTCTGACCTCCTGATCCCCACCTCCTCCTCCACTACTTCTCTTCTTCTCCCTCCCATACCATATCCAGCTATGTTTGCTGGCTCTTCATTCCTTTCATTTAGCAACTCACTGAAGTACTCCCTCCATCTTTCGACTCTCTCTTGCTTCTCGGCTAGCATTCTCCCATTCTTATCTTTCACACCCTTACTGTTTCCCTTGCTACCTTCCCTAACTTTCTTGACTTCTTTCCAGAACAGTTTCTTACTCTCCCTCCATTTTACACTCAGATTCCTTCCAAATTCCTCATCTACTCTTCTCTTACTTTCCTTCACTACTCTCTTCACCACCCTCTTACTCTCCACGTACCTCGCTCGTTTCTGTCTCTCGGAATCTTCATTCCCTCTGCTACCCAACCTACTGGTGATCTTCTTTCATATCTTACTATCTCTTGGTCATCCTCCTTTCGGGACTTCGGTGAGACTTTTTCTATTGCACTAGACATATCGAAAGCCTTCGATAGAGTCTGGCACAAATCTTTAATTTCTAAACTACCCTCCTTCGGTTTCTATCCCTCCATCTGTGCCTTTGTCTCTAATCTCCTTTCCGGCCGTTCCATAGCCGCGGTTGTGGATGGCCATTGTTCACTTCCTCACCCTATAAACTCCGGTGTTCCTCAGGGCTCTGTCCTATCTCCTATTCTCTTTCTATTTTTTATAAATTATCTCCTCAACTGTACCTCAATTCCCATCCATTCATACGCAGACTACTCAACCGTAGACTACTCCATTAGTTTTTCAGAACGCCTCAGCCAGCAATCCCTCAACGACAAACGTAATGAAGCCATAGAACTCTTAAATTTTGATCTAAATACTATCTCCAATTGGGGCAGAGAAAACCTTGTTACCTTTAATGCTTCCAAAACCCAATTTCTCCATCTATCTAGCCGTAAGGAACTCCCAGCGGACTATCCCTTATTCTTCAACAATACAAAAATCAATCCTTCATCTTCTCTCAATATTCTTGGTGTCTCTTTTTCTTCTGCTCTCAGTTGAAAGGACCATATTACCAGTCTTGCTAAGGCAGCTTCCCAGAAGCTGGGTGTGCTCAACCGCCTTAGGGGGTTCTTTTCCCCTGCACAGCTTCTTGCTCTGTACAGGGGCATAGTGCGTCATTGTATTGAGTATTGTTCACATGTGTGGGGAGGTTCCTCTCACACCGCTCTCCTAGACAAAGTTGAAAGGAAGGCCTTTCGTATCATTAACTCCTGTCCACTCACCAACTCTCTGCAATCTCTCTCTCTCCGCCGCAATGTTGCATCTCTCTCGCTATTCTATCGCTACTATAATAATCAGTGTTCCTCAGAGCTATCCCAGTGTATACCACCTCCTTTACGTAGGGCACGTGGTATCCGTCTTGCAACTCAATCCCACCCCTACTCTGTGCAACTCTCCAACCCGAGAGTGAAACGTTACTCTCAGTCTTTCTTCTACTCAACAGCTGAGCTCTGGAACTCTCTCCCAGAATCAGTCTTTCCCTCTTCCTATGACTTAAATTGCTTCAAACTCCGTGTGTCCAGGCATTTTGGCTCGAACGTCCCTTGATTTTGGCCCTGTCACTCTTTCAACTATGGGGGAGGCACTTGCTATAGGCAGTTCTGCCTTTTGCCTCCCTCAATCACATAGAAAAAAACAAAATCGGCCTTCGGCCGGGGCAATTTTCTATGGAAAAATGCACAAGATTATCTCGAAGAGATACTTGGGGGTATTTTCTTAAGCTTGATAACGGTCTAGGGAGGAACCTAATATATAGATAAAATATAAATATGATGGTGTAAAATGGTTGATCAATATAGTTTGTACCCCTTTGATTCCTGGTAGTTCTTCCTAAGATGAATATAATCTTTAAATATAGCCAGAATAAAATTAAGAAATGTATCACAATACGGAAAGGGTTAAGCGAAACTAGCGTCATTATTCACTGGAAGGGAAAAAGAAAAAATCAAACAAAAAGCACTTGCTATTCTGAGTCTCCCTCAATACTGTGCATAAAATAACCTTGAACTTGGCATATCGACAAAGTGTGTAAAGCCGGTGTCACACGAGCGCATTTTCCGACAATTTTCGATTAGCAAGTTCTTTTATTGTACTATTTTGAAGCGCTTTTGAATTGGAATCGGATAGTAGATCGAAGGTAGATTATGTTAGGTAGTGTAATTCTTATTAAACTTAAATGTTGAAGCTGCCAGACTACAATTACCCATAACATTTGACGGGACTATCGCTCGTGTGACATATCTTAAGAAACAAGTAATGCATACATGTATCAGTTATTACTGTTTTAAATGACTACTAACACAAACACAAAACACTTTCTAGAATAATATGATTTATAGGTGAATTGTTATTAATAGGTGAATAATTGTTATTTGGCAAATCATTGTACAATTCTTTGAACCAGAATATTTTATAAACCTGCATAGATGTAAATAGGTCAAATCCAAACATATATTGCACATATACCACACATATGCATTCAGTCTCGTTAATATTGAGTGACTCGATTAATTATCACGAAAATGAAGAGAAACCATTTACATTTCTCGAATGCAGTTTGATGATTACACCTGCGCATGCTATATCTACGTAGAGCTAGCCATCAAGAAACACCTGTTTAAGGGGAGGTCTTTAGTTTGTTCCCTAGACCTCCAATCAAGCTTAAAATGACACCCCTAGACCCCCTTTCAAGATAAATTTGTAAATTTTTCGGTAGAAAAATGTCCCGACCGAAGTCCGGTTCCTCTTAAATTACTGGTTCGCTATCGCTCGCCGGGAATAATTCGACTCCTAAATGGCACGAAAGGTCTTAAAATTGACAGAATATGGGTGAAAGTTTTTAAAATCGCCAAAGTAATGGGGCGAAAGTCTTAAAATCTCAAAAGCAATGGGGCTAAACATGAGGGAGAAAGGGGACCAGAAAAAATCCCTCCAGTTGAAATCTTCCCGTAATATCAGTGCCAACGTGGAAGGACAGCACAGTGCCACATATTAATTTATATTCTACTATTGTATACGTCCCTTTATCACTAGTTCATTTTAATAACTTGCAAAAAAATGTCTTCCCACAATTAGTGTATATTTGCGATGGGATTAGTTTGCAGTATATTGGGATGGAGGAAGGCCATCACATCAAACGGCAATGATATAGTAATTATGGGTGCAAGCTAATCTGGCAAGCATGTATGCTTGGGAAATATCTGGTAAGCATGTTTGATGGCAACCATTCTCTAATATTAGTTTTGCTCTGAAATTATATTATAGAAAAATTAGCTTGAGAAGCATGTACAGTATATAATATTAGTTATGATTAATTTTTGAGGAAAGTCCTTTGGTCCCCATAGGAACGGGTGAAAATATTGAATATATAAATATTGAAAATATGAAAATAGATGCTTCTAAACTTGTTGTTAATTATGAAAACTTGGCATTTTTAGGTTGCAGACATAGCACTTTCATAAAATATAATTAACTATCGTGTAATCAGCTGCCATTGGATTCAATTCACCGTCAACTGAGAAAAAAACACCGACTATAGAAGCTTTTATTCAGCTGTGGAAACACCTCTAGGAATTTAACCTTCGACGACCACCTGATTAAGGGAGCCCACCTCGCTTTATTTCGCTTTCTCTCCCTCTCTCCTTTGCTTTTATCCATTCGGCCCCATTCAGCCTACTGTTTTAAGACGTTTACCCCCATCCAGGTGTCAATATTTTCCTGGCGAGCGGTAGGCGAACCAGCATATATATACTTTTGTTTCGACAGCAAGCTAAATTTGTACATTTTTCGATAGAAAAATGTCTCCAGCGAAGCCGGATTTGTCCATACAATGCTGGCTCGCTATCGCTCGCCAGGAAGAAATCGACACCTAATTGGGGATAAACGTCTTAAAACAGTTGGCTGAATGAGGCCGAATAGATACAAACCAGGGAAAGAAAGAAAAAGAGAGAAAGATACAAAAAAAAAAAAAAACGGTTACCCCCCTTAAAATGCGATATAGCCTCATCGTGATCAAAGGGTAATACTTAAAGAATATTGAGTAACAATGACGGCGAACGGAGGGACCTGTAGACGTTTCTTAAGGGGAGATGGGACGTTTTTCTGGTCCCCTTTCTTCCTCATTCTTATCTCCATTAGTTTTGAGATTCTAAGATGTTTGCCTCATTATGTTGTGAATTTTAAGACCTTTTTTCCCATTTCTTTGTCAATTTTATGAGCTTTCGTGGCCTTTAGGTGCCGATTTTGTTTGTAATTGTGGAGGAACTGACCTTTGGCCGGGACATTTTTCTACCCAAAAATGTACAAATTAATCTTTGAGAGGGATCAAATGGATGTCTTTATTAGGTTTGATAGAGGGAGGAAAGTAAAAAAAAAAAAAATACGTACGGTATATAAATAAATAGTCCCCCCAAAAATACCCACTGTCCCCTTAATATATTAGCCTTCAGAACACTTCACAAGCAGACACAGGCACAAGAGGTTTCATAGGTTTGGCTTTGGCAATGACGTTCTTAGTAATTTAGTAATCCAGTAATAAAGCGACACACATATGGCTCGAACGATCTTAAATTGGCCCCAAAAATGAGGTGAAAGGTCTTGAAATAGCCAAACTAATGGGGCGAACGTCTTAAATTCTCAAAACTGACTGGGCTAAACATGAGGGAGAAGGTGTGTGTCCTTTATATTAAGTGGAAATAGCATTAGCCTTGGTGGAATAACATTATATTAATTAGTAAATTTAGAACCTTGAAGGGGTCCCGAGCCTATGGTCCATTCATTATAAGTAGGGCAGAAAGCGTGACCTCGAACCTCTGTAACTCATAAAGGGCTGGAAAAAATGGGCTGTAAATCTCCACACCTATTCCCTGGCGGACTCTTCCTAAATGGTGGAAATATTAGCTTGAGTAATCTTGTCCTTTATGAGTTATACTGGTTAGTGTTAAGAATATTTGGCCTAGTTACAATGGATTGACTATAGTATCGGATACATGCCTTCGTGTGACGCCAACTTTAGCGCAAGATGTATCGCAGTAACAGTTTCGGAGTCAAGTATACGTAATAACAAACATATAGTTATGCAGTCACAGTTTCGGAGTCAAATATACGTAATAAACATATAATCAGTCACAGTATCGGAGTCAAGTATACATAACAAACATATAATCAGTCACAGTATCGGAGTCAAGTATACGTATTAACAAACATATATTCAGTCACAGTATCGGAGTCAAGTATACGTATTAACAAACATATATTCAGTCACAGTATCGGAGTCAAGTATACGTAATAACAAACATATATTCAGTCACAGTATCGGAGTCAAGTATACATTATAACAAACATAGATTTTCCGACTGGTTTATCCACCACTATTACCGTATATTAAATGTTGTATCTCATAAATTATGTGCTTGGTTTTTGGTATATATATTTATTTATTAATATGTATTTGAGTTTCGTCGCTAGATCTCCATCAAGCTTAGAAAAACGCCCCCTAGACCCCTTTTCACGATAAATTTATACATTTTTCGTTAGAAAAATGTCCCGGCCGAAGGCTGGTTCCTTCTAAAATTAGAGGCTCTCTATCGCTCGCCTGGAAAAATCGACAGCTAAAGGACACGAAAGGTCTTAATATTGACAACAAAAATAGGCGAAAGGTCTCGAAATCGCCAAACTAACGGAACGAACGTCTTAAAATCTCAACACTAATATGCTAAACATGAGGGAGAAGGGGGTCCAGAAAAAGCGAGTAGTATCCACTTAAGGCGGTGTCACATGAGCGATTTTCCGTAAATTTTACGAGCAACTGTAGTCTGGCAAGCTTAAAATTTCAGTTATATCAGAAATCTGCCATCTAACATAACATAACATAATATAACATAAGTTAGTTGGTTGGAGGAAAAAACATAATAATTCAGTCTAGTTTCCGATCCCAATGTGAAAAAGCCTCAAAATATCACGAGAAAAAACTTGCTCATCGAGAATTGCCGGAAAATGCGTTCGTGTGACACCGCCTTTAGCTTGGGTTACCAGGTGTTCGCGTACGATTAATAATATTGGTAGCCCCATTAGTTTCCCGATTGTAAGACGCTCGGCCCATTAGTTTAGCGATTGTAAGGCCTTCCGTCCCATTTCTTTGTCAGTATTAAAACTTTTCGTGTCATTTAGGTGTCGATTTATTCCTGGCGAGCAACAGCGAGCCTTAAATTTAAGAGAAACCGGCCTTTGGCCGGGATATTTTTATATCGAAAAATTTACAAATCTATCTTGAAGAAGGGTCTGGGGGGGGTTATAAGCTTGATGGAGGTCTACTGAGAAAACTTTATAAATAGTAAAAATATACATAAATGAGCACAAGCACGAGCACAATTGTTATCTTTTTTCGTGCAATTGTAGGTTGACAGCTTCTAAATTTAAGTAGTGCCAAGTGCAGTAATCTACTTCTCGATTCCAATGCAAAGTAGCCTCAAAATATTGTGAGAAAAGCTTGCTCACCGAAAATTACCGGAAACATGCTGACTTGACCAAGACTTTTAAGGGGCAGTGGTTATTTTTTGGTCTGTATTACAGTATTCAGTAGAAAAGTTCCTGGCCGAAGGCCATTTCCTCCTTAAAAAAAAAAAAAAAAAAAAAAAAAAAAAAAAAAATATAATTTATTTGAACTGCATTAACATCAAAAGTAGCATTCTGAAGGTGTTGGCTCCTTAACATAACTAACAGATACGGTTACAGAAATCTTGGATGACTTTAGTCGGATCTTGCTTCCCACACTTGATTATCAGAATTTCTGTAAGCGAATGTTATAGCAGTTTAATCTGATGTTAAATTTCCTTCCCATTGTTAATTTAAATATGAACTCAAAGCAATATACAGATTTTAAGATGAGTTAGTTTAAGAGGTTGTTATGGAATGAATCTGAACTAAGCGACACTTGAACTTTGGCGCCGGCATGTCACAAGTGTTTCTCTTGAAGGCAACTACTTCATGTACAGAGCATGTACAGTTGGACACATAAGTTATGTTCCTCTCCATGATCTTATACTGTACATTTCTATGTACAGTATAATTAATTACGAGTGTATTTTTTATGCAATGTGGTTAACTCATCCAATTAGTCAACTGGAAATCTAATGAAACCACACTTGCAATTAATTCATACTATTATACTCACACAAGATCACGACGAGGAACATAACTTATGTGGCCAATTGTACATGATTAATCTGTATTATTTTTAGGATAATGTTCATAATTGCGTATAAGTTTGACGAGTGTTAATTTAGCCACTCGAAACAAATGCGATCCAATATATTTCCTTGGTAAAAATACAAGTTAAGCCGGTATCACACGAGAGCTTTTATAGTCAACATTCTATGATCAACATTTGTCTATCAACATTTCTGGAATATTTTGCACTGATATCGGAAACTAGACTGGTGATATATGAATTTAGACAAAGGAAATATTTAAAATGTTGACCTCAATAGCTGCCAGACCAGCATTGAGGATAAATGTTGAGAGAAAAAGCGCTCATGTGATACCGGTCTTAGTTTTGTATTTGTTATCATATATGTAAAGTTCCTTACATATAAAAACCCTTTAATGTACTATGACGATTGTTTTCTAAACAGGTTTAGGGAGAGAGAGAGAGAGAGAGAGAGAGAGAGAGAGTGTGTGTGAGTGAGTGAGTGAGTGAGTGTGAGTGTGTGTGTGTTTGATAGAATGTGTGTGTGTGTAAGAGAGAGATTATTATTCTATCATTGACAACAAAAGATAAATGTCCTCTTGAAATCAAAGGGGTAAGTTCGATCTCAATTTACCCCTTAACTCCCACATATCATTCCTAAACTTAATCAACTTGTCTAAGAACATTCAGAATAGAAAGGAGAACTAAGCCATGGTTTAGTATTGATAGGGTTAAGCTATCTACTCAATTTAACTATACTCTGTTTCTTTTCAACTGGCGAAAAATTGAATCCCTTAGTAGCTAATTTATCGATACTTAATGGGAAAATATGAAACTATTATGTCTCTGCATCATATTAAGACCTGGTTTATATAATTAGCACCATATTTCGCTACAAACTCTTCAAAATAACTGAGAAATCTTGATGGGAACTTTGCAATTTACCGTCAGTTGAAAAGAAACAGAGAATAGGTTTGTTTGTGATTGTCATGAGAAACAATTAGTAAAATATAATAACCATTAAATATAATCAGCCTGTCTAGAAATCCTGATACCAACAATACTATAGTCAGTCTCCTTAGGATAATTATGTGTGATTAGTAAAAACTAATAACCATTATATAATCAGCATGTCTAGAAATCCTTATACCAACAATACTATAATCAGTCGCTTTAGGATAATTATATGTTAGAATAATTGCATAGGATAATTATATGTTATGAACAGAGAGTTTATAATGCAGCTGAGGCAGATAATAATTACCACCTACAGGAGTTTCTTGCAGGAACAACTCAGCTACATAAATGAAGGGCTTGTTTGAAGTTTTTTCATAATAAATGAGAGTAAGGGTTTGTTCTGAAATATCAATGGAATATATACCGTCTATCTATCGTCGGACGCCATGATCCCCGAAGGTGTGGCCACGAACGAAACGCCCCCATATACCTCTGTCCCCAGTCAGTCGACGCCCCTCCTCCCATCCAGCACCGCCTTCACTCATATACTTCTTCACTCCATCCTTCCACCTCTCATTCGGTCTACCTCTCCTTCTCTGTCTTCCCACCTCGTTTTCGTACATTATCTTAGTCATTCTCTCGCTTCCCATACGTATGTATACCATACCTAGCTAAAACAAAACACAAACAAACTACTTGGTCTCGTTTTGGTTATTAGATATATGAATATATAATTGAAATATAGTCCCTTAATTGTTTTTGTTTTTGTTGTTAAATTTATGAAACTATGATTGAAATAAAGGTCACATGAGTATAAACGGAATATCACCAATTGTAATATAATGGTTACGTAAAGAATGTGATGCGTATATGTATATATGTATATATATATATATATATATCTCTCTATATATATATATATATATATATATGTGTGTGTGTGTGTGTGTGTGTGTGTGTGTGTGTGTCGATCATCCGTCATAGCGTCGGGTCATTGAAGTAGTTTGCAGGGTCCCCTATGACGCACGCAGGTGTGAAGGCTTGTTTGCTGGTATGCGGACGAGCTGGTTTCCCCCTCGCTGGTTCGCTCGCTGGTCTGCTTCGCCGCCTGGGTAGTTTGGCACTCCTTCAACTCTTAAATTAACATACAGGGCTCCGTATGTCAGACCTCCCCCCTAGAAAAGAGTTTAAGGAGTATAGTACATAAAATTAAACATAAGACATAAATAGATTCACCACCAGATTGGCAACAGCAAGATTATAATGAGGATATAATAAGGATATCACCCAAAGTAGGCAACGTCTCCAGGTACCACATCAGAACATAGCCGGAATGTAGCTGGAGCGCTATTCGAACTGCAAGGCATCTCACAGCTGAAGGCTTGAAAGCGCACTACTAAAACATGATATTTACCTCGCTACAAGGGAGAGCTAATTGCCAAAATCCTCTCATTAAGTTTATCTTACTGCTGTATGAGGCCAACCCGGTAAATGTAATCTTTAATAGATACGTGATAGGCAATCGGCTAGCACGTTCTGGACCCCCTTAATATGTTTAACATCCAGGGAGTATTCCTGCAGCAACAAACTCCACCTGGTCAGTCGTTGGTTTTTATTTTGGAACTTATGCAAAAATGTTAAGGGGTGATGGTCAGTATACACAGTGATGGCACCAGAGGCAGATTGCACATAGACAGCAAAGTATTGAAGGGATAAAATTAATGCTAACAGCTCCTTCTCAATGACTGAATAGTTACGTTGAGCAGAATTTTATTTTTTACTAAAATAGCACACCGGATGCAATACTTCACAGTCGTCTTCCTGTAGCAACACTACACCAACCCCGGTATTGCTCGCATCCACTGCTAGGGAAAAAGATCTGTTAAAATCAGGAGCTCGGAGTACAGGATAATTAGATAGAATATATTTGGTAGCATTAAAGGCCTCCTCACATTCAGAGGACCACTCAAACTTCACATCCTTACGTAGAAGATCTGTCAGGGGAGCTGTCAACCTAGAAAAGTTTAAGATGAAACGCCTATAATAACCAATCATGCCTAGGTACCTTTGGATATGTTTCTTAGTGCTAGGAGTTGGAAATTCTAGAATAGACTCTACCTTTGCTTGAGGAGGTGCAACCTGCCCCTGACCTACCGTATATCCTAGATACTGGACCGTACTCTTTACAAAGGTGCATTTCTTAAGATTAACCACCAGATTGGCATCAGCAAGATTTAAGAACAGCAATCTAAGTTGGTAAAGATGCTCCTCCCATGACTGTGAAAAGATAAGAATATCATCGATGTAGACAACGCATCCAGGTACCCCCTTCAGTCACCAAATTTATGAGGCGCTGGAATGTAGCTGGAGCGTTTTTCAAGCCGTAGGGCATTACGTTACAGCAGAAGGCTTGATTGTTGACTACAAAGCATGATATTTCCCTTGCTCTAGGGGTGAGAGCTACTTGCCAATATCGCTTCATTAAGTCAATCTTGCTGATATAGGTTGCTGTACCAATCTGGTCAATGCAGTCGTCGATCCGTGGCAGTGGGTAGGTATCGTTCTTTATGACAGCATTAACTTGCCTATAGTCCATACATAACCTATGGCTCCCGTCTGGCTTTGGCACAAGTATGACCGGACTACTCCACTGGCTTAAGGCCCTTGTGATCAGCTCGTTTGATAACATAAAGTCAAGCTCGACCTGCAGTATACTCCTGCGTTGTGGTGAGACATGGTAGGGGGATAGTTTAATGGGAGTTGCATCCCCTACGTCGATGTCGTGCACGGCCAAAGAAGTGAGCCCTGGAGTATCACGGAACACACTGGGAGACTGAGATAAAACAGAGATTAGTTGGTTCGCTTGATCAGAGGGAAGATGACATAGTTTAGATGGTAATTCCCCCCAAGCTACTGAATTATACTGAAAGTTGGATAGGCTACATGACAAGTCAAAGTCTGGATGGATACCTTCAGGCTCTGGAACACTCTGTTGCGGGTCAGTAAGAGAACTGAAGACTTCGTCTGCACCAGGCTGTCCACAGGTCCTGACATTCACTGCCACAGTGGGAGAATCTGGAGGAGAGGAATCAGGGGACCTATGGTAGGGTTTCAACATATTTATATGGAATACTTGCGTGGGCTTTCTCCTGTCTGGGGTAGTCCCTAGATAATTGGTAATGCTCACCCTCTGAATGATCTTATATGGGCCCCTGAACTTGGCAGATAAAGGTTGGCCAAAAAGGGGGAGCAGGACCAAAACCTCATCACCGGGCTGAAACTCCCTCTCACAGGCTTTTCTGTCATACCAGTTCTTCATGGAGCTTTTAGCCACTGTCAAGTTTTGAGCTGCAAACTCACATGAGGATCTCAGCCGGGTTTTGAAATCTGAAACATACTTGAGGAGGTTTTGGTTCCCCTCCTGGCCAACTAGGCTATCCTGCAATAGTTGCAAAGGACCTCTTACCTGGTGACCGAAAACTAGCTCATTAGGAGAAAAACCCAGGGATTCAGTTGGAACCTCACAAGTAGCAAATAAAAGAAAAGGTACCCCCTTATCCCACTCAACTCCGGTCTCTGTACAATATTTACGCAACATTCCCTTTAATGTCCGATTATATCGTTCGAGAACCCCTTGACTCTCTGGGTGGTAGGTGCTAGACTTAACATGCTCGATACCCAACTCCTTCCGGGACTGCTGGAAAATGTTAGAGGTAAAATTAGTTCCTTGATCACTTTGCACCTCATGGGGGAAACCCATTCTGGTGAAGAATTTGAGCAGTTCCTTGATGACAGTTGGAGCAGAGGTAGTCCTTAAGGGTATAGCCTCTGGGTAGCGAGTTGCCATGTCCATAATAGTTAATAAATAATTGTTACCTTGGGAAGTCTTAGGTAATGGGCCTACAATGTCCACTACCACCCGAGTAAAAGGATTCTCGAAGACGGGCAAGGGCACCAGAGGATGTACAGGCACCTTCTGATTGGGTTTTCCTGTCATCTGGCAAGTGTGACACACTCTACAAAACTCCACTACATCTGCACGCATTCCTGGCCAGTGAAAGTGGGCTCTGATTCTTTCTAGAGTTTTTCTCACACCTAGGTGTCCTGCCAATGGTATACAATGTGCCATTTCCAAGATATCTCTACGACAAGGTTTGGGGACTACTACTTGATGGACGTCCCAGGCCCCGTCATCGATTGGTCTGTGTGGCTGTCTCCATCTAGGTCACAATACTCCTCCTTTGAGGTAGAAACATTCACCACCCTCCTTCTCACATTCCTCTTCACTCACGGCCCTGGCAGCTAACTCCTTGCATTCTCTATCATCTCTCTGTAGCTCTACCAGGCCACTAGGACAATTTGGAGGGGTTTCATGGTCATCGTTAGGGTCAAGATGAGCCATAAAGGTGTCGGATAAATCCACCTCAGTCACATCATCAGGCACAGTTGGAGCGTCATTCACACTCTCATCATCCCTTTCATCAACTCTTACATTCGGTACATTTCTGTCTGAGGGAACTGCTACTTGAGACATTGAACGTGTGACAGCACACACAGGGAAAACTGTTGGCATCTCCTTTTCGAGCTCACCGGTTAGTGGCTCGTTAACAGGGGAAAGTGACAAAATGGGGTCTGGTCGGACCTTCTCACCTGCTACATCATTCCCCAAAAGGAGTGTTACCCCGGGCACAGGGATATCTTGGGACCTACACAAAGCTATGGTGGCCTCACCCTGTAGTAACTCGCATTCAATTTCGCCTTTTACCAAGTATGCATAAAATTGGCCTCCAGCAACTCTCATTACAACTGGTTCGCCAGGTGGGCACTCAGTGTAAGGATTCACCATGAGGGTGCTAGTAGAATCTGTGTCTCTCAGAATTTTTACCTCATGCATACAACCATTTAATCTCACGTTGCTAGATGAAATAAAGGGACGGTAACTGTCCTGCACTGATGGTGAAATTATTATTGGCTTAACCCTAGTGGGTTGCACCACGCATGCTACTACATCCCTGTCTAGATGATTTACGTTAGCTGCTCCTTCTGTCGGGAGTCCTGCATTAAAGGAACTTTTGGTGCTAGGTACTCCTGTCGGGAGTCCTGCATTACAGGCACATATGGAGTTTGAGATACGGCGGAAACTGTCTGCCCCGATCTCTCTGTTCTCTCCTTGGCCCAGCACTGATAAGCTAGGTGGCCTCTCTTGCCACAAAAAGTACATACTTTAGGGGATACAGGAACGTTCCCTCTTTGAGCATTACTATTAATTTGGGCCCCACCTCTGTTACCATTGCCCTGAGTCGCATTTTTAGTTGGGGGAACAATTCTATTTTGGCTAGCTGGAGAAGACGTTACAGGCTTGTGACTGGGTCTGTCAGATTTGTGATTGGGATACTTAAAATTAGAACTAGAATTATCGTAGGGCTTCTTTCCACGAAATTTGTTGTTGAGCACGTATGTGTCAGCCATGTCAGCGTCGTCGGCAAGACAATCTACCTTTTTCCCCCTTAAATGATAGGCTACAGAAGAATCAATTTTCCATAGAAAATTTTCTAACAGGACCAACTCCTTCAGATCGTTGTAGCTTGTGACTTTCTTACTCTTGACCCAATGATTGAAAGTTTTAGTCATGGTCCTGGCGAATACCTTATGGGTTTCTTCTACTTTCTTCTGGTTTTTACGGAAAGATTGCCTGTAAGCCTCAGGCTGCAATTGATAGGTTTTTAGGATAGCTTCTTTGAGATTGTCATAATCCTGCCTAACCTCTGCTACTTCTGACAAATACGTGGCTCAAGCCTGCCCTGTCAAAACGGTTTGTAACATAAAAGGCCATTGATCTCTTGTCCACCATACCTCCAGCAACTTCCTCAAACAAAACAAAGAAATCCTGCACATTATCCTCAGTGAAAGGTGGAATGACACTAGTCATAGTCAATCCCAGAGGGGGAGCAATTAAGGGAGCATTTGTATTGACATTTAGTTGAGCTATTTGATATTGATATTGATATTGTTCGGTCGTTGCTCTGGCTTTTATGCTGGCTTCTTCGGTATTTGCTTTTATTCTGGCTAGTTCTAGTTCGAATATTTGATCACCGGTCAAACCAGGTGGCAATTGTTCATCAAGTTGGCTAGGTTTACTCGGGATCCTATCAACTGCTCCAACTGCTCCGCCTCCCTCCCCGCCTTCTACAGGGAACAGGTGGGTTTTTATGGTCTGAGCCACCTCTACTTTGGACATGTTTGAGACAGTTAACTGGAGAGTTAATTAATTAAGTTAAATAGTGAAACGTAAATAAAACTGAGTGAACCTGTATGAAACGAATCCTGGCGAGGTCGCCACTCTTCTGTTACGTATCTTGATCCTCAAGTGGTTAACTTGATGAATCTAGATAGCACAGAGATATATATTAAGGTATCAGTCAGCTGAAGGCAAAACAAAAGTAAAATCTAATAAAATTATTTCCTGTTGTTGCTTCCTTTCCTTTTGGATCTTAGGACTTGGTATCCTTTATTGACTGATACTCTTTAATTATGAAAAATACTGAAACTAATTAAAGTCATGTAGTATTTATAAAGAATTATTATTTAACCGAAGCTTAGTAGGCTATGGTTATGAACCGAAGAAGTTATATCTAGAGAAGGACTATTAATTCTATAAAAAGTCTTGAAAGATAAATATTAAAGTAAGAATATTTCTGTCTCTTACCCTTTTTGAAATGAATAGATAGCTTTCCTATATGTCCTTTTATTTATATTTAATGTAGTTATTATTCTTGGTTCTTGTCTTACGTTAATAGCATTATATTATCATTATCATGGATTATTATCCTCAGGATTAATATCAAAGTCACATAAAAAGTTAGATATATATTTAATAATTAGTTAAATGTATTTCTTAACCACGTAACATTGAGGTTTGATTATGAGTAAATTAAGTTACAGGATCGCTTCATAGATTCGATTCAGGTCTCACTCAAATAATATGAAAAGCAAATATAATATTTTGAAGCTAAAATAATTTTCTTCAGCTTAGGAAATCACTAGAAGTAACATTAAAACAGCCATGTTAGTCTAAGGCGATATTACTAATATGAGACAATAGTATCACCGTTCTAAGCACCGTTAAGCAATGTAAGCTTAATTTAAAGAAAATGAAAGAACTCGTAAGTCTTAATATAGAACAATAGTATTACTTTTATAATAACCCAATTACTTGAAGAGTTGCTTTAGTCCACAAGTTAGTCAACTAAAATAGTTAAGTACATAATAGTAGCGTTAATGTTAATTCCCAATCAAATAGTTAAGTACATAATAGTAGCGTTAACGTTAATTCCCAATCACATATCTCACTAACCAACATAACGTAAGTGTTTACACCGAACACACTTAACACACACTTATATAATCTGACTGACAGTCACAATCCCATTATAATACTTCACCCCGTCTTCCTCCAGCTGCAAGTTCACCTTCCCAACTCCAAATGAGACTGATTTGAATGCCCACTACTCGGGTCTTATATACTAAACAATGATAGTGTAGGAACGAATCAGGTGGCGGGAGATGGTGCGCGCCACAATCACAGCTCCTCGAGTTGCGTAGCAGGTGCGTGGTCCAATGGAGTCTCCTGGCGTCGATCATCCGTCATAGCGTCGGGTCATCGAAGTAGTTTGCAGGGTCCCCTATGACGCACGCAGGTGTGAAGGCTTGTTTGCTGGTATGCGGACGAGCTGGTTTCCCCCTCGCTGGTTCGCTCGCTGGTCTGCTTCGCCGCCTGGGTAGTTTGGCACTCCTTCAACTCTTAATTCTAACTCTTAAATTAACATACAGGGCTCCGTATGTCAGAATAGCTAGAATTAACTTAATAACACGTCGCCGGTACAGAAGGGGTTAAACATATTAGTCATAGTAAAAGGTACGGCCGGGATCTGTCCTACTTCTTGACTTTTTAGTCAGGCATTTGAGTATGTGAGAGAGAGAGAGAGAGAGAGAGAGAGAGAGAGAGAGAGAGAGAGAGAGAGAGAGAGAGAGAGAGAGAGAATGAAAGAGATAATATGTGCATTGCTGTGTGTATGTGAGAGAGAGAGAGAGAGAGAGAGAGAGAGAGAGAGAGTGTGTGTCTGTGTGTGCAATGGGGAAGGTGTATGAAGAGGAAGATTGTGAGGCGGTTCTGCTAGTGGATGCAACAAATGCCTTTAACACCATTAATAGGTAGGCAGCTATTCACAACATCAAGATCAAATGCCCGAACATCGCAAAATACATAGAAAACACTTATAAGGAGCCAGCTAACCTGTATATAGTGGGAAGCACAAAGAAGGAAGAAATTAAAATTCTCAAATCAAATGAAGGAACAATGCAAGGAGATTCTGTGGCAATGGCAATGTATGCTCTGGCACTATCTATTCTGCATCAGAAAATAAAACATGAGGGAAACCAAGTGAAACAAGTGGCGTATGCTGATGACCTCACAGGTGTAGGAAGAATAAGGGATCTCAAAGAATGGTGACAGAGAGTACAATCGGTTGGCTCAGTCATTGGGTACCATCCTAATGCTAGTAAATCTGTACTAATAGTGAAAGAAGACCAGTATGAAGAAGCGGTGCAGATTTTTGATGGGACAGGAATGAAGATTACAAAGGAGGGTCAACGCCATTTGGGAGCAGTAATAGACACAGAGGAATGCAGGAGAGTCTATATGCGAAAAAAGGTAGCGGAGTGGGTAAAGGAAGTGAAAACCCTGGCAGACATTGCGAAATCTGAACCACATGCTGCATATACTGCCTTCACATATGGTGTTAAGCACAGATGGACCTTTCTTATGAGAACAGTGCCTGACATTGGACCGATGCTGATGCTCCAACCGTTGGAAGAAGCAATCAGAGGAGCATTCATACCTGCTTTGACAGAGATGGAAGGCGTCACGCAAGAGCTAAGAGATCTATTAGCTCTTCCGCCAAGGTTCGGAGGTATGGGGATCATAAACCCAGTGGAGGCGGCACCTCATGAGTACCAAAATTCCCTTAAACTTACTACGTCTCTGACAGAAATAATACGGGAGCAAAATGAAAATGATGATGTGGACGAAGAGGAAAAACAAAATGCAAGACAGAAAATTACAAAGAGCACAGAAGAGAGACAGAAACATAGCCTAGAACAAATTAAGACCAAATGTAGTGAATAACTGAAAATGAGAGTTGAGATGGCACAAGACACGGGGGCTTCAAATTGGCTCACTTCATTACCAATAAAGGAAAAAGGCTTCAGCTTAAATAAGCAAGAATTCAATGATGCCGTAGCCTTGAGGTATGGGTGGCCAGTTTCGAACCTGCCGCTGAAATGTGCATGTGGTGAAATAAACAACTCAGACCACTGTATGACCTGTAAGAAAGGAGGATTCATTTGTATCCGGCATGATGAAGTATGAGACATCACTGCACAAATGCTGGACGAGATGTGCCATGATGTCAGAATCGAACCGGAGCTTCTGCCTATGGACGGACAGCGCTTGGCCCACAATACTGCAAATACTTCAAATGAAGCAAGAGTGGACGTAAGTGCTCGAGGTTTTTGGACGAGGGGACAACGGGCGTTTTTGCGACATCAGAATCTTCAACCGAAGAGCACAAACATATCGTGAGTGAGGACTCAAGGCGGCATACTTGAGAAACGAAAGTGAGAAGAAACGCGCTTATGAAGAAAGAATTTTGAACAGGGATCAAGGAAGCTTTACTCCTCTGATCTTCTCATAGTCGGGAGGAATGGGACCTTCTGCAAGTGTCTTCTATGCCAGATTAGCTGAACAAATATCGAAGAAAAAGCGCCAGCATAGAAGCCAAGTCATAACTTGGATGAGATGCCTGCTCTCTTTCTCTCTTCTCAAGTCTGCACTCCTATGTCTCAGGGGTACAAGGTCCTCCCCGCTACAGAGGACAAGAGTGAGAGACTTGGACTTTGAAATGGTCGTGGCGGAGGGCCGAATTGGGGAACAACTAGGTTGATTGTAGGGAGGTACTGGTACAATAAGATAAACTATAATGTAACTAGAATAAGATAGATTGTACACCACTTTGTAACTGTCACTTTAATAAAAACAAAATTGTGGAACAAGGAATACTCACCCTGTGTTTGGGCAGGATTCCTTCTTCAAACGTTCAGGATCGTCCTCTGAAAGCTTAATACAGATGTGTCAATATTAACAGCATTAATTTAAGACTAATAACTATCATGACCCAGCAATAGCAATAACAATATTTATAAGACTACTACTACTGCCACTACTACTACTACTACTACTACTACTACTACTACTACTACTACCACCACCACTACAACCACCACTATTAATACTATTATTACTACTACTACAACTACTACTACTACTATTACTACCACTATTACTACTATATACTACTACTACTACTACTACTACTACTACTACATATTCTATTACAGGAAGAGGTTGTGTTCCCTTCCTTATACCCATTACAAACAGAAGTAAATACTACCAGATGTTTTTATGCCTCTCATTTCTCATTTGTGTCTCTTGATCAGCTTAGCATTACTTTATTTCATTTATATACTTATGTTCATGTTAGATGTTGTGAATCTACCATATCTTATGAGCAAGTACGTACATCTCTGCTACTTATTTGTCAATGTTGGTAAAGCAGGTATCACACTAGCACTTTTTCCCTCAACATTTATCCTCAACACTGGTCTGGCAGCTTATGAGGTCAACATTTGATATATTTCTGTCACCTAAATGCATCTACCATTAGTCTAGTTTCCGACATCGGTGCAAAATATGCCAGAAATGTTGCCAGAATTTTTTTGACTATAAAAGCTCTTGTGTGATACCGGCTTAACAGTGATGAAGGAAATGCAGAGCAGTCAGTAGCCAATCAGAAATCTCTAAGAAAGAAATGCTAAGGGTGGTTCCGAAAAACATTGGATAAGGATGATCAAGCCTAGAAGATGGGGCGGCAGAAGAAATGTATGCCTGTCAGCAGTACATTAACAAAATCTGGTCCCACATCTTGGCGGTTATCATTATATATTGCTTAAATATTATTGAGGATTTTGCTTACTTTTGCCATTTTCAATCAATGTATTATAGTGTGTCCTCTAAGCTAACACAAATGCATTTCCAGACTTCCTTCAAACTAAAATGAAATATCCACCCAGACCCCCTTCAAGCCAAAAGCCGTTTTTCCAAGTTACAGGCTTGATATCACTCACCCAGAATATAATCGACATAAGAATGGTGTGAAACATCTTATTATCGCAAAACTAATGAGGTCAAAAACCTTAAAATAGTAAAACTAAGGGAACGAAACAGGGGAGGTCCAAAAAGATTTCCCTTCGACCATCTAGGGTTAAGGGGGTGATGGTTCACTTTTTGGGCGATGTTTGCATGTATTCATTGTTTTTCTAGTTTCCTCCCTAGACCTTCATCAAATTTAAAAAAAATATCCATTAGATCCCCCTTCTAGATAATTGTGTAAATTTTTCGGTAGAAAAATGTCCCGGCCGAAGGCCGGTTCTTCCGACATTACAGGCTGACTATCGTTCGCCAGGGAGAAAATCGACACCTAAATAGCACGAAAGGTCTAAATATTGACGAAGAAATGGGGCAAAAGGTCTTAAAATCGACTAACTAATGGGGCAAACATCTTAACCCTTCCTACCCGGGCTGTCTTACCCAATGACAGTCGCCCCTACCCGGGCGAAATGGCTGAAAAACGTCTAGGCCTAGGCTACCGTTTTTTTTTTTTTTTTTTTTTTTTTTTTTTTTTTTTTTTTTCTATATTCCAACTTACTTCCTCTCGGGCATAGGCTGAGAGCCTTATCATTCACCGCTTTACAATGAACAGTGAAGCCCGTGAGGTCTTATTCCAGTCTAGGGAGTGAGACATGTGAAGCACGTAGAGTACAACGAGCACCTGCCATCTTGCCTTCACATGAGGCAAGGTGCTCACTCATGGCCCGAAACGACCCCATCTCTGAAGCCACCTCGTTCCCGTGCTTCACTGTCTCACTCCCTACACTCGGACTCTCACACTTTCAGACACACAACATTTATGTTTATTTTCACTGCTAGAACTTTCCCACTCATCTATAATCGTAGTGCGGTTTTCAATCTGTATTTTGGCGTTGAGTAGAGCTCTGTAAGTCAACTGGTTCAGTTGTGATGACTATTTCAGTGGAGCCAATATTGCAGAGATGTTGCCAATATGGCGGCTTTTCAGACACTAATTTCGTCTGACGTCAGAACAATAACATTGAAGAGTCTTCTCCGTCTTGTTTTCGGAGGTGCGGTGACGCAACGCTTGGGTTTGTTGACATACGTCGTACGCACAGCGTTCAGACCAAGCTTAATTAGGCTATTAAGCTGCTGCCTTAGGTAAGGCATACCGGGTAGCAGCCCTTCTTTCGAGCTGTCCTTACCTAAGGCAGACCGGGTAGGAAGGGTTAACATCTGAAAACTAATGAGGCTAAACATGAGGGAGAAAGTGGTCCAGAAAACCGGCCCATTCCCACCTTAAACAATATTTGCTTACACTAACCATGCAGGGAATCGTCGTCCAGTTCCTCATCGTCTACGTCACCTGCCAGTTCAACAACACCTGTCTCTGCAACCTCTTCATTGACCCGTGCAGGATTCTGACGAAGGAAATACATCATAGAAGTATATACTGTACATAGGACAGGTTAGGTAGACAGATATCCAATATATTGTTATCAACTCTGCGAAGCAGAGTGGTATCGCGCACACAGATCCCACCCGTATACTGTGCACCACCATTCAGCTTGTCTGTCGTCGTCGTCGTCCGTCTGTCTATCCGGAAACTCCTCCTAGACCGTTTGATTGATTTTCACCAAATTTCATAGGTATATTCATTTGGTCAATGCGAAAGTCAGTCAAAAAGAAATATTCCATTTAACTTAAAAGTTAAGGTCAAAGGTCAAGGTTAAAATTAAGGTCAATATTTCATATTTTTTAGTTCTTACTCAAATATCTTAATTTTCGCTATACAAGTTACTGGTACCCTATATATCCTATTGACCAAATTTAAGGCAAATATTCTGAAGGGTAAGGACAAAGGTCAAGGTCAAAGGTCAAAATAAGTTTTTCACTAGTATTTCTTATACTAACTGTTAGATTCTCACTAGGCTTACCATGTATATTCGGAATACCTAGGCAAAGGTCATACAAGAAACTATACAATTCCATAATAAAGGTCAAGGTCACAGGTCAAGGTCAAATAAGGTCAATATGCTATTTTCTTTACTTTTCATGCAAACTTCACAAAATTTGATGAGATAGTTGCACTTTAAATGAAAAGGAAAATAATACATTTGGACACATCATAAAGGTCAAGATAAAGGTCAAAGGTCAAGGTCAACTATTCTATTAATATATATGAAACTAACTGATGGGTGTTAATGAAATTAGGCATGCTTATTTTATTTTCCAGGGCAATGTCAATACAAAAAAAACAAAAAAAACAAACTCTTACATAAAGGTCCAGGTCACAGGTCAAGGTCAAAGGTCAACTTTTACGTTTATTTTACTTTTTACTCAAATGTCTTCATTTTCACTATACAAGTTACTGGTAACCTATATATCGTATTGACCAAATTTGTATGTAAAGATTCTTAAGGGTAAGGTCAAAGGTCAAAATAAATGTTTCACTAGTATTTCTTATACTAACTGTTAGATTCTCACTAGGCTTATCATGTATATTCGGAATACCTAAGCCAAGGTCATACAAGAAACAATACAATTCCATAATAAAGGTCAAGGTCACAGGTCAAGGTCAAATAAAAGGTCAATATGCTATTTTCTTTACTTTTCTTGCAAACTTCACAAAATTTGGTGAGATAGCTGCACTTTAAATGAAAATTAAATAATACATTTAGACACACATATCATAAAGGTCAAGACAAAGGTCAAAGGTCAAGGTCAACTATTCTAATAATATATATGAAACTAACATGGGTTTTAATGAAATTAGGCATGCTTATTTGATTTTCCGGGGCAATGTTAATAAAAAAAAAAAAAAAACTCTTACATAAGGTCCAGGTCACAGGTCAAGGTCAAAGGTCAACTTTTACTATTTATTTTACTTTATACTCGAATGTCTTTATTTTCACTATACAAGTTATTGGTAACCTTGATATCGTATTGCCCACATTTTAGATACATATTCTAATGGGTAAGGTCGAAGATCAAGGTCAAAGGTCAAAATAGTTTTTCTACTAGTATTTCTTATACTAACTTAGATTTTCACTAGGCTTACCATGTTTATTCGGAATACCTAGGCCAAGGTCATGCAAGAAACTATACAATTCCATATGATAGGTCAAGGTCACAGGTCAAGGTCAAATAAAAGGTCAATATGCTATTTTCTTTACTTTCCATGCAAACTTCACAACATTTGGTGAGATAATTGCACTTTAATTGAAAAGTAAAATAATAAATGTCGAGACATATAAAGGTCAAGATAATGGTCAAAGGTCAAGGTCAACTATTCTATTGATATATATGAAACTATCTAATGGGTTTTAATGAAATTACGCATGCTTATTTGATTTTTATGGGCAATGTAAATGCAAACAAAAATGTACTCTTACATAAAGGTCGAGGTCACAGGTCAAGATCAAAGGTCAACTTTTACTATTTATTAAGAAAGATTACTCAAATTTTGGAAAACTGGCTGTGTTATGGCATATTACTTAAATATTATATATGTATCAAATTTCACATACATATTGTAATAGTTAAGGTCAGAAGTCAAGGTCAAAACAAGAGTATATATTTGTCATTTTCCCTAAACTTCTCCTAGACTGTTTAATGTATTGTCACCAAGTTATACAGGCAAATTCAGTTGGTCAATGCGACGACCATCCAAATATATGTATTTTATTTTATGTCTAAGGTCAAGGTCACAGTAGGCCTATATGATCACTATTTGTAATAAATATTCAAAATGCTACAAAATAGTGTTACGCTGACTTTATTATAGATAAATATTTTAATAGTTAAGATTCAATGTGATCATAAATGTAATTATATATATACATATATACTCCCAGGCGGACATGAACCACCAACAGTCAGGACGAGTGTCTATGCTTTAATCCACTACACACAAGTATCCTCTATCACGCCGTGGTATAGTGGATTAAAGTATAGGCACTTGTTTTGACTGTCGGTGGTTCAAGTCCGGCTGTTAGTATAAAAACATTTAATATATATACAGTATATATATATAAATTGCATATAAACCGATTTCACCTAAGAGATTCAATACTACTTGCAGAATTCTAGGTCGCAGAGTTGCGTATACATTTTTTTTTTTTTTTTTGGTAATGCAAAAACTGCACACCTACTTTATTTAATATATACACTTCTTAATGGTCTACTGAAGGAGTTAAACGATTTAATTCAGCTTATGAAGGGCCTGTGGAAGTCACATGGTTAATGGAGTTGAATTAAGAAGCTACTGGCTGTTATTTTGGTCTATTAATGACTGTATTTATTTATTTATTTTTAGTTTCCTCGCTAGACCTCCATCAAGCTTAGACAAATACCCCCTAGACCCCCCTTCAAGATAAATGTCCGCAAATGCCGGTTCCTCTTAAAATTACAGGCTCACTATCGTTCGCCAGGAAAAAAATTAACACCTAAATTACACGAAAGGTCTTAAAATTAACAACGAAATGGGGCAAAAGGTAATAAAATCGCCAAACAAATGGGCCGAACGTCGCAAAATCTCAAAACTAATGGAACTGTCTGTCCGTATGTCTGTGTGTTGTCAGTGTTTATATATCTCTATGTTTTTTCTGTATGGTTTTATGTCTGTGTGTTTGTCCGTATGTTTTTTTTTTCTTATGTGAGTGAGTGAGACAAAAGGCAGAACTGTCTGTAGCGAGTGCCTTCCCAGAGTTGAAAGAGTGACTGGGCCAAAATCAAGGGACGTTCGAGCCAAAATGCCTGTTTGTCTGTGTGTGTGTGTGTGTCTGTCTGTATGTTTGAGTGTGTGTGTGTGTGTGTGTGTGTGTGTGTGTGTGTCTGTCTGTCTGTGTCTGTCTGTCTGTCTGTCTGTCTGTCTGTCTGTCTGTCTGTCTGTCTGTCTGTCTGTCTGTCTGTCTGTCTGTCTGTCCGTATGCCTGTTTGTCTGTGTGTTTATATATCTGTGTCATTGTGTGTATGGCTATCTGTCTGTCTGTCTGCCTGTCTGTTTGCTGCCATGTCCTGTCTTATTCTGTTCTGTTATCGCTATACTCGTCTGTCTAAAGAGGGAGTCACACGGAAGATGCTATCGGCAACTTTCGACAGCTAGCCTACTTCTTGCCGGCAATATTTCTTGGGATATTTTGCATTGGTGTGGGAATCTAGACGGACGATAGCTGAAGGGGTTGGTTATTCTGGAACCCCTTCTCCCTCATATTTAGCCCCATTAATATTGAGATATTAAATGTTTACCCGATAGTTTTAAGATTTTAAGACCTTTCGCTCCATGTCTGTGTCAATTTTAAGTACTTTCGTGCCATTTCGGTGTCGATATTTTCCTGATGAACGTAAGTGAGGAACCGGCCTTCGGCCAGGGCAGTTTTCTTCCGAAAATGTAGCCTACACATTTATCTCGAATAAATATATATATATATATATATACAGTATATATATTTTTTTTTTTTTTTTTTTTTATCATAGTGGAGAACTATGGACAAATTAAAATAATAATAATATATAATACATAAATAAATATATGAGTAAATGAATACATAAATAGATAATTAAGCAAAACAAATATACTCCCCTTAAACTCAAGATAGATTAACATTAATATCAGAATTCTTATATATTTTTATAACTCGTAAGATCAGAATTACTCATAATAGTTAGGGGAAAAAAACATTCGTGTGGTACCGGTTTAAGGGGACAGGGGTTATCTTTTTGGGTCTATTTATTCATATATTCATTTATTTTTTGTTTCCTCGCTAGACCTTCATCACTCTTTAAAAAAACACTCCCTAGGCCGATTCCTCTTAAAATACAGGTTCGCTATCGCTCGCCAGGAAAAAAATCGACACCTAAATGATACGGAAAGTCTTAATATTGACACAGAGATGGGGGTGGTCTTAAAATTGCCAAACTACTGGGCCTAACGTCTTAAAATCTGATAACTAAATGAGCTAAGGATGAGGGAGAAAGGTGTCCAGAAAAACAGACCATCTCCCCTTAAATCATGTGTGGCCAGTGAACAGGACTATATGTAGGTTTATGTGTGTGTATACTGGTGGTCGTAAATGTTGATGTGTGTGTGTGTGTGTGTGTGTGTGTGTGGGTGTGTGTGTGTGTGTGTTTACGTGTGTTGTATGTGTGCGTTTGTCCTTGTGTATATATAGGGGAGATGGGGGAGGGGAGTGTGTGGGAGCAGGGGTAAGAGGGGGGAGTGTGTGTGTATATCTCTGTGTCTGTACGTGTGTGTGTGTGTGTTGTATGTGTGCGTTTGTCCTTGTGTGTGTATTGGGGGGAGATGGGGGCGGGGGGAAGAGGTGGGAGTGTGTGTGTATATCTATGTGTGTGTGTATACATGTGTTGTATGTGTGCGTTTGTCCTTGTACAGTATATATATTGGGGGGAGGGGAGTGTGTGGGGGCGGGGGGGGGGGGAAGAGGGGGCAGTGTGTGTGTGTATATCTGTGTGTGTGAGAGAGAGAAAGAGAGAGAGAGAGGGTGTGCATGTGTGTGTTTATATGTATGTTTGTGTGTGTGTGTGTGTGAGTGTGTGTTAAAAGCTTCCAACATATTACATATTTACATATTCAACACCACATATATGTTCCATGTACAATATATATATGTACAATTCTAGTAGGGGTAGGCAGCCCCGCCCAGGGAAGTACTACCGCCAAGGTTTCGGGAGACTCAGGGAATAGCTTGAATTCCATTTTCTCTCCCAGGCCTTGGTAGCTGGATACATATCTTTCTGCCTCACACATCAGGGGTATCAGGAAAACCCTCTTTATATAACATACACATCCAACTTCACGACATTGCCCTACATTGCTATCCTCTATCCATAAAACACTACTCTTCCCACTACATATCATACATGTAACACCATACACCTTACCCAATAAATATGGCAGTACAATTGTTAAGAGCAAACCTGGTGGTCCCTCGGATATCCACCCCCGGCGGGGATGGGTCATTGACACAGGGCCCTCCCGGTCGTCATCATGCGACTGTGTCAAGAGCATTGCAACGTCCCAAAGCTGCTCGTCGGTGCAGCTTTTTCTTTAGCAATATAAGGGGACTTCACTCTAACATCAATTCTGTACACCAATTTCTTCAAGCAGAATCCCCTACTCTCCTTTTTTTGACAGAGACTCAAGTAACATCCACATCTGACACGTCTAGATTTAATTTTCCAGGTTATCAACTGCTCCAAAATTTCAGACCTAAAGGAGGTGTATGTTGCTTCGCAAAATCTGAAATTGCCCTGGAGGAGGTTACTAGTTTCAATTGTCCCTATTTTGATTATTCTATATACAAATTAATTTCTGCTGGTAAATTTAAATACATATGTTGCATCTACCGTTCCCCAAATACTCCTCCAGAGCAAAGTCTTTTTGATTCTCTGTCCTCACAACTCAGTGTCCTCAACTTAAATGCTTCTTCTGAAATCACTGTGTTGGGTGATTTTAATGTCCATAATGTTGAATGGCTCACACATTCAGCCAGGACTGATGATGCTGGTCTTGAATGTGAGCTATTTGCAGACTCATTTAATCTCACTCAACTAGTCAACCAACCCACCCGTGTACCAGATAATCCTAATCATAATTCCCACCTACTGGACTTATTTTTAACAACCAATTCAGAAAATTATGATGTTACAGTGAGGTCCCCGCTTGGATCTTCTGATCACTGTCTGATTCAGGCCACCTGTCTATCACCTACCACACCTTCCCACTCTGAACCTGTTTTGGTGACTAAATGGCATTAAGATAGGGCAGACTGGGAGGGTCTTCAAGGTTTCTTTATTGATATTCCCTGGACCTCATTTTTTTCTAATGATGCACACTCCACCTTGAGCCACATACAAGATTTTGTAAAAATTGGAATGGAAACTTTTATTCCTCATCAAAAGTACAGTAAAAGATCTAATTCACCTAAATGGTTTGACCATAATTGTGCTAGAGTAACTGAACAAAAAGCAATAGCCTACAATGCATACACAAGATCAAAAACTCATGAAGCCTTTAATTACTTTAGAAACATCAGAAATCATGCCAAAACTGTATTAAACCTAACTAAATCAAACTTTCTCCACAAGCAGGCAAATAAACTTCTAAATAAGCCAAATGATAACAAAATATTTTGGTCTACTCTTAACTCATTTAAATCCAACTTCACTACTGCTTCATCCATTCCACCATTAAAATCTCCGACTGGCAATCTTGTAAGTGACCCACGAGGTAAAGCTAACCTTCTTGCGGATATTTTCTCCACCAACTCAACCTTAGATGAAATAAATCAAGATGTCCCTGTACTTAATTTTAATTCGCCTGAAATTCCCTCACTTAAGATCCACACCAGACATGTCAAAACTATTTTGCAGAATCTCTCAGTAGATAAGGCTCCTGGTCCAGATGAAATTCCTCCAATAGTACTTAAGAATTGCTCTTTGGTGCTCGCTCCTGTATTGGCAAAAATTTTCCGTCTGTGTACTCATACCTCATGCTTCCCAGTACCCTGGAAAGAAGCAAACATCCATCCAGTTCCTAAAAAAGGTGCCTCTTCAGATCCATCAAACTACAGACCAATAGCTATAACTTCCACTCTTGGTAAAGTCTTTGAAATTATATTAAATAATCACATTATTAAGCATCTTGAGAATAATAAATTAATCTGTGATAGGCAATATGGTTTTAGACGATGTCGATCAACTGCAGACATGCTTTGCCTTCTTACGCATCAAATCAACCAAGCTACAGACCAACATGGTGAAACACATACAATAGCACTGGATATATCAAAGGCATTGATAGAGTCTGGCATCAATCCTTATTGTCGAAGATGTCACACTACGGCCTTGCATCATTAGTTCCCCTAATTTCTTCTTATCTTCATAACAGAAAAATACGTGTAATGGTAGATGGCCTTTATTCTCAATTTCACTCAATAAATGCTGGTGTTCCCCAGGGATCAGTTTTGGCCCCAACTCTGTTCCTCATTCATATCAATGATCTCATATCTACCACTCATAATCCAATACATTCCTACGCAGATGACTCAACACTCCACAGTTCCTTCACATTTACCAATTCTTTCACCCAACCCGATCTTATAAATTCAAAAATAAACACTGCAATTTCTCTGAACCAGGACCTTTCTAGAATTAATGGATGGGGACAAAAGAATCTAGTTTCCTTTAATGCACAGAAAACCAAATACATTAAATTTTCTAACCGACAGAATCTCACTGACTCCCATATATTTTTTAATTATGTAAATATTCCCACTTCCCCTAGTATTGACATTCTCGGTGTAACATTAACTACTAATTTGAGCTGGACACATTATGTTAGAAGCATTGCTAAGAATGCCTCTAAAAAACTGGGACTCCTGTACAGAGTTCGAGAATTCTTCACTGACGAGCAGTTGGCCGTGATATATAAAAGTCATGTGCGTTCTCAGATGGATTACTGTTCACCTCTGTGGGGTGGAAGTGGAGTGGTTGCATTGAGGCAGTTGGACAAAATTCAAAATAAAGCTATTAGATTAATCAATAACCCTGCAATCACACAGGACCTTCCTACATTATCCATACGAAGAAACGTTGCATCCCTTGCATTATTCTACAGATATTTTCACAGCAATTGTTCCGAGGAACTTGCTTCAATTGTGCCGCCTCTCCACATCTTTCCCCGTAGAACTAGGGCAGCTGAGAGTGCCCATGAATTTACACTTTCTCCTCCACAATGCAGAACTTCTGCTTATCAGAATTCATTTATCCCCAGAGCTACTACTCTTTGGAATTCACTTCCCTCGAATTGCTTTCCACAAACTTACAATCTACAAATGTTTAAATCCAGTTGTTACAAACATTTTATGAATGGAGGATGCCTGTAGGCACATGGACCTTTTTGTTTTATCTGTGTTTTTCCTTCCTCAGTTCATTGTCTCTTTAAAAAAAAAAAAAAAAAAAAAATGTTCATAAATTGTAAAAGTTAAATTCAAATACATATATTATTAGGATGACGCAGAATGCCACGTCTGATCTGGATTAGTAAGGGTAAATTAATTGAACTTGATCAGAAATATTTATTCACTTGAAATCATATTCAGTTTGTGTCATAAATGTGTCTGTTCGATTATAAATTGCATTCAGGATAACGAATACCTCTCTCTCTCTCTCTCTCTCTCTCTCTCTCTCTCTCTCTCTCTTTCTCTCTCTCTCTCTCACATTCTGAAATACCTGTAAGTGTGTATAATAATGTTGTCCCCTATGCTAATTTATTTCCAAATTTAATTGCCAATACCATCCCCCGTGACATAGTAAGAACATATTGCCAATATATATATATATATATACCTGTATATAATGTGTGTGTGTGTGTGTGTGTGTGTGATAACTTTACTTGTGACCTCTAAATCTAATTAAATTTGCTTAAGCATTGAGAAATTCGCTTAATATATGTAATGAAATAATAATAATAATAATAATAATATGTATTCAGTTAGTAATTTACAGAGTTGGTACCACATAGTATGTTATAAATATGACATGTACCAGCCTTGCATAATTCCAACTAAGGATAGCCCAATAAGGCCGTTAGGCGTATTTCCATTGGGGTCCTTGTGGGATTAGGTTAGCTGGGGAAATGGGGAGGATAAAGAAATAGATACTTTAGAGAAAGTATTTCTAGGGGGTTATTTTAAGATACCTTACATCCTATAGTAAATATCAGTAATCCGTAATCAGTAATAATTTCAGTTTGGTTTGTCTATCTCTTATGTAGTATTTAGTAGTAGACATAAGCTTGGTGCTCCCTTCTCGCAACAAGATTAGAAATATATTTAAAGTTATGTTGGCTGCACCTGTGAACCCTGGCTCAGATATATGACCTTGGAACACCTGGCAATTTAACCTAGTTGGTCCGTGGGGGATCTTTTTGGATCTCCATTGTTTGGCTCCATTAGTTTGACGATAGGAAGACGATTCACCTCATTTATGTGTCGAAAAATATACCATCTCCGCTTAAAATGGATCTGTGGGAATCAAAAGGGTAAGCAATCTCTCAATTTACCCTCTGACATCCATATACCTTTCTTAATCTAAATAAAATCGTCTAATGATAGCCAGTAAATAGAACATACACTCGCTATCGTATTCTCAAAAGGTTTAGATAGGTAATTACTGGCAAGGTTAAGGAGGGATGGCCTGAATTTTTGGTCTTTTACTTAATTTATTCATGTATTTTTTAGTTTCATCGATGGACCTCCATCAAGCTTTGATAAACACCCCCTAGAAAGGGGGCCCCTTTCAAGATAATTTGTAAATTTTTTGTTAGAAAAATGTCTTGGCCGAAGGCCGCTGCCTCTTAAAAATACAGGCTCGCCAGGAAAAATTCGACACCTAAATAGCACGAAAAGTCATAAAATTGACAACAAAAATGGGACGAAATGTGTAAACATCGCCAAACTAATGGACCGAACGTGTTTAAATCACAAAACTAATGTGACTAAACATGAAGGAGAAGAGGGACCATAAAAATGCCCCATTTCCCCTTAAACAAAATACGCCTTGAGTGGCCTTGTTGAATAGTTGGTTTTATTTTAAGGGGGGTCACCTGCTTTTTTTCTCTATCTCTCTTTTTCTCTCTTTCTCTGGCTTGTATCCATTCGGCCCCTCGAAAATTGTACAAATTTAGCTTGCTCTCAAAAAAAATATATATATATGCTGACTCGCTACAGCTCACCAGGAAAATAATGACACCTGGATGGGGGTAAACGTCTTAATACAGTAGTCTGAATGGGGCCGAATGGATACAAGCCAAAGAGAGAGGGAGAGAAAGAGAAAACAAGCGAGGTGGGCTCCCTTAACCTCTTTAGCACGATGACACTTTGCTGGCTAATGTACGACGATTGTATGCAGTTTACGAAAGCCCTGTTATGCAGATGGTTGATGAGATAGTATTTACTTCTTTGAGCTATTAGACGATTTTGTTCAGTTTAGGAAGGATGTCTACTCAATAAAAGGCTACAGACTGTCTCAATTAATCCTTTTAGGTACCATAATCCTTCCTAAGCTCCATAAAATCGCCTAAATGTAGCTGAAATCAAATAACAAAGTCGTCGCCGGTACAGAAGGGGTTAACAGTAAATTACAAGCTTAGGAAAATCGCTTAAGCTGAAAATTACGTCGTGCTAATAAACGGGTTAATTGTATCAATGAAATTTACCCTTCAATATTTGGACTTCTTTTCCCACTATATTCAAGCAATCACTAGACGACTGTATTCAGCTTAGGAAGGCTCCCTTAGAATAAGTAAAGATAAATCCTGTCTTGATAGCGTAATGCATAAGTGCGCGGAATTTCGGCGTGAGTGTCCTGGGTTCGAGTCCTTGGAGTTCCATATGTATTTGTTGATTTCATTAATTGAGTTTAGAAGTAAAGTTGGTTGGTGTAAAAATATAATTAACTCCCTGACTTTCAAAATGTCTTCCCAAGGAGTATACAGCTAAGTAAAATCGTCTATTGATAGCTTGAATAAAAGGAAGAAATACGTGCTCAAATACTGGACGTTAAGGGGGTACTACTCTTTTTTTATGGACTCCCTTCTCCCTCATGTTTAACTTATTTATTTTGAGGCTTTAAGACGTTCGTTCCGTTAGTTTTGCGATTTTGAGACATTTCATCTCATTTTGTATTCAATACTAAGACCTTTCGTGCCCTTTAGGTGTCGACTTTTTCCTGGCGAGCGATAGCAAGCCTATAATTGTATAATGAATCAGCCTTCGGCCAGGACATTTTTCTACCGAAAAATGTACAAATTTATCTTAAAGGGGGTCTAGGGGGTGTATTTCTAAGTTTGATGGAGTTCTAGCGAGGAAGCTCAAAAATAATTATATATATACAAACATAGCCCAAAAACCAAGTACTACCCCCTTAACCCCTTCAGTACCGGTGACGTCCTTTTCATTATATTCTGCCAACTATTACACGATTTTGTTCAGCGTAGGAAGGACGTGTACCCCTTAAAAGGTTATAACAGACTATTTCAAGTTATCCTTTTAGCTACCATGTATGTCCTTTTAGCTACCATGTATGTCCTTTTAGCTACCATGTATGTCCTTTTAGCTACCATGTATGTCCTTTTAGCTACCATGTATGTCCTTTCAGCTACCATGTATGTCCTTTTATTTATGTCCTTTCATGTCCATACCATGTATGTCCTTTCAGCTACCATGTATGTCCTTTTAGCTACCATGTATGTCCTTTTAGCTACCATGTATGTCCTTTTAGCTACCATGTATGTCCTTTTAGCTACCATGTATGTCCTTTTAGCTACCATGTATGTCCTTTTAGCTACCATGTATGTCCTTTTAGCTACCATGTATGTCCTTTTAGCTACCATGTATGTCCTTTTAGCTACCATGTATGTCCTTTCAGCTACCATGTATGTCCTTTTAGCTACCATGTATGTCCTTTCAGCTACCATGTAAGGCTGTACACTAGCTACCATGTATGTCCTAATCGTATGTACAGAAGGGTTAATGTATGTAGTATGTTTCATCCGTATAAGTAGCTATATAATATGTAATTAGCTTAATTTTTAGAGCCTCCCTCCCTCATGTTTAGCCCTATAGTTATGAGATTTGTTTTTCAGACCTTTTGCCCCATTTCTTTGCCAATATTAAGACCTTTCGTACCATTTAGGTGTCGATTTTTTTCCTGGCGAGCGATAGCGAGCCTGTATTTGAAGAGGAATCGGCCTTCGGCCGGGACATTTTGTACATATTTATATCGAAAGGGGTTCTTGTGAGTGTGTTTTTTTTTTAAGGCTTGCTAGAGGTTTAGAGAGCAAACTAAACCCCTTCCTTAAACCATATTGAGCCGAACCAGTAAATTATGCTGCACAATACCGTCTGAGCTCCCTTAATTATGTCCGTATGGTAACAACATTGTAACATTGTATTCTATCTTTGTGTCCTTCTTTAGCCGGTTGTATACAAATTTGGAAGGATCTGTGGACATAAAGAAGAGGTTATTATCATCTTAATTATCCCTCTGGCTCTTGCAAACCCTTCCTAAGCTGAATAAAGTCGTCTGAAAAATAGTCACACTAAAATGAAATAATGTGTCACAATATATTGAAAGAATAAATATGTAACTAATTTCCTCTATAATAATGACCTTACCTATAAGATTACATTACATTGCAAAGCTAATGTTTACATTTTGTGTATACTTTGTCTTGATAACAGTCACTTAATATTTTTAAATATATCTATTGTTACTAAAAATTACTATAAAATTACTATTATTATTTTGCAAACCATAACTGTGTAAAAAGCTTATGATTATTTGTATTATTATTATTATTATTATTATTATTATTATTATTATTATTATTATAATTATTATAACTAGTGGTAGTAGTAGTAGTATATAGTAGTAGTAGTAGTGGTGGTAA
The DNA here is from genome assembly GCA_032716605.1 of Paralithodes platypus. Lineage (NCBI taxonomy): Eukaryota > Metazoa > Arthropoda > Malacostraca > Decapoda > Lithodidae > Paralithodes > Paralithodes platypus. Next base: position 55,914,019 of record CM064483.1, on the reverse strand, counting down.
TAGTAGTAGTATTTCTGGCAAAGAATCAGTAAGCATCACAGTGTGCGAAATGCCTTCAAAATACTTATATACTTAAATAATATTGGCTGCAACAAACATTGATAATCTAGAATATGAATAGCTCACTTCAAGCACGAAATGTTTGTCCGAATCGCGTGAATGATGGATAGAAACGGACAAATTCACCAACAACCAATTATCCAGGGCCCATCACAAAGTTATCCATAATATCCAATAGCCTTACTGTTTCAATGGTGTTATTTTGGATGGTTTCGAATGATATATGTAAGTTTTAAGATGGCCATGTACCGCATTTCAAGCCATTATCACAGAACTCGAACGTTGTGTACGTATGAGTGAGCAGACTTCGCTATTACAATTATTCCAACAAGAACATTTCGTAACGCCGGTGTCACACGAGCGCTTTTTCCGTCAATTTTCGATAACAAGTATTTTGTTCGTAATACTTTTTGGTATTTTGGCCTTGGAATCGACAACTAGAATGACTATATATATATATATATATTTTAAGAGATGGAAATAATATACAACTTTAATTCAGAAGATGCCAGACCACAATTGCCTGAAAAAAGTTCCCTTAAATAATCGCTCGTGTGACACCGCCTTAAAGGGGGATTGGACCGATTTTTCTGGCTCCCCTTCTCCCTCATGCTTAGCGTATTAGTTTTGAGATGTTTTTGACATTCGGCCCATTAGTTTGGCGAGTTAAGATCTTTCACCCCATTTATTTGTCAATATTAGGATCTTTCGTGCCATTTGGGTGTCGTTTTTTTTCCTGGCGAGCGATAGCGAGCCTATAATTATATGAGGAACAGGCAGGGACATTTTTCTATCGAAAAATGTACAAATCTATCTCGAAGGGGGTTCTACGGGTTGTTTGTTTAAGCTAATGAAGGTCTAGCGAGGAAATTAAAAATATATAAATAAATAAATAAATAACAAATATAAATAAATGGACCAAACAGTATACCATCCGCCCTTAAGTATGGCCGCCGGAATAGTAAGTCTCAATGTATATTATTTCTGCAAGACAATCTGGTAAGAATGGGTACCAGAAATGAATAAGAAGGTACCGAAGTCCTTGTTGTGTATTGTGTATCTCAGTGCTGCCTCAGCCTCAGGTAGGGTAGGATATTGGTCGGCGCTGCGTAGGTGGATTGATTCGAGGGGACAGTCGCGTTTAGGGGGAGATGGGCCGTTTTTCGAGAGCCCCCTTCTTCCTCATGTTTAGCCCCGTTAGTTTTCAGAATTTAAGATATGTGCCCCATTAGTCTGTCGATTTTAAGATCTTCCGCCCCATTTCCTTGTCAATATTAAGACCTTTCGTGCTATATAGGTGTCGATTTATTTTCCTAGCGAACGAAAGTGAACCCGAATTTTTTTTAAGAATCGGCCTTCGGCCGGGACATTTTACTACCGAAAAATTTACAAATTAATCTAGAAGGGGGATCTAATGGATGTTTATTTAAATTTTATGGAGGTCTAGGGAGGAAACTAGAAAAATAGTTAAATGAAAAAACAAAATCGTCCAAAAAGTGAATCATCCCCCGTTAAAATATTATGTCCTACCTCCATTGCAATTTCAACTTTGGTTACCTCACTGGCAAAAAATATGTACATTATTTGTTTTAAATAATAAGAAAAACAAAGTCCTTTCCATACATGCTCAAAACCTTCATATTCAAACTGCATACACTTGGGTTGATTATTTACATCTATATATTTGTTCTATTTAGTTATATATTTATTAGTTATATATTTATTAGTTATATATTTATTCTATTTAGTTATATATTTATTCTATTTAGTTATATATGTATTCTATTTAGTTATATATTTATTAGTTATATATTTATTCTATTTAGTTATATATTTATTCTATTTAGTTATATATGTATTCTATTTAGTTATATATTTATTAGTTATATATTTATTCTATTTAGTTATATATTTATTCTATTTAGTTATATATGTATTATATTTAGTTATATATTTATTAGTTATATATTTATTCTATTTAGTTATATATTTATTCTATTTAGTTATATATGTATTCTATTTAGTTATATATTTATTAGTTATATATTTATTCTATTTAGTTATATATTTATTCTATTTAGTTATATATGTATTCTATTTAGTTATATATTTATTAGTTATATATTTATTCTATTTAGTTATATATTTATTAGTTATATATTTATTCTATTTAGTTATATATTTGTCATCTATATATTTATTCTATTTAGTTATATATTTATTCTATTTAGTTATGTATTTATTAGTTATATATTTATTCTATTTAGTTATATATTTATTAGTTATATATTTATTAGTTATATATTTATTCTATTTAGTTATATATATATATTAGTTATATATTTATTCTATTTAGTTATATATATATATTAGTTATATATTTATTCTATTTAGTTATATATTTATTAGTTATATATTTATTCTATTTAGTTATATATTTATTCTATTTAGTTATGTATTTATTAGTTATATATTTATTCTATTTAGTTATATATTTATTAGTTATATATTTATTCTATTTAGTTATATATATATTAGTTATATATTTATTCTATTTAGTTATATATTTATTAGTTATATATTTATTCTATTTAGTTATATATTTATTAGTTATATATTTATTCTATTTAGTTATATATCTATTAGTTATATATTTATTCTATTTAGTTATATATTTGTCATCAATACATCTATTCTATTTAGTTATATATATTTTAATCAGATGGGTGACCCAGCTGTGTTTGTGAAACCACTGGAACACAACTATTATGGGGGTAGTACTCGCTTTTTCTGGACGCCCTTCTCCCTCATGTTTAGCATACTAGTTTTGAGGTTTTAAGACGAGCGTTCCATTAGTTTGGCGATTTTGAGACCTTTCGCCTCATTTTGTTGTCAATGTTAAGATCTCTCGTGCCCTTTAGGTGTCGATGTTTTCCTGGCGAGCGATAGCGAGTCTCTAATTTTAGAAGGAACCCTCCTTCGGCAGGGACATTTTTCTACCGAAAAATTAACAAATTCATCTTGAAAGGGAATCTAGGGAGTGTTTTTCTAAGTTTGATGGAGGTCTAGAGAAGAAACTAAAAAATAAATCAATAAATAAATATATGGACCAAAAACCAAGCACTGGGGCCTTAACTACGACCGTACGTACAAACTGATAAAAGTTTGCATTTGACTTGATCAATTGGAAAGTAGTGATATAATAATTATTTCGTCCATAATATTGGTACAAACACATTGAATATTTGTCATAATATTCACTATATATTAACAAAATATATATATATAGGTATGGAAAGAGTAATTTAGGGTATTTATATATTTTGTGCTTATAATATTATTTCATTTATTCCGCTGCCTCCCAGCTAGACCTCCAGTAAGCTAAGCAAAATTACCCCGATTCCCCCTTCAAGTTTTTATTTTATTTGTATTTTATTTATTTATTTATTTATTTATTTATTTATTTTTTATTTATTTATATTTATTTATTTTTTATTTATTTATATTTATTTATTTTTGTTGGTAAAAAAGGTGCCGCCGAAGGCTGGTTCGTCCTAAATTGTCGGCTAGCTTTAGCTTACCAGGAACAAACTCGACAAAGAAAAAGGGCGAAAGTGTCAACAAGCTATAAACTGTTGTCAATTATATATTTATTTAGCAGACTATTGCCGACCAAAGGAATAATCTGCAGGACACCATGTTGGCGTTTGTTTTCTTAACCATACTCTTTGGGCTCGCTCAGTTGGCGGTGAGATTATACTATATCATTATATATGTATGTATGTATGTATGTATGTATGTATGTATGTATGTATGTACTCTGGCCCATTCCCCATTCTAACTTTTTTTATTTTTATATTTTTTGTTTTTGTTTTTTGGTCCTGGGGGTGGCCAATTTGAGACAGAGCCCGATTAGGGACAACACAACAACAACAGAAAACAATGAACACAACAAAAACAAAACACAAATTCACACACAGCTGTTAATAATATGCCTGTGTGTTTACGGTAGCAGAAAGGCAGTGCAATTGCCAATATACGACTGCAATGTTAACGGTATCATACCTTGTAAATCACAGACTCTATAAGTTATTAAATGTTACGGTCTTGGTATAGTGCTCGAAAGGTAAACTTCAGTCCAAAATCGGAGGTCATTTAGCGGCCGAAATCGAGGTCGCCGTTTAATGAGGTACAGGGAGGTCGAGGCCGGTGATTATGGTAGTAGTAGTATTGTGATGATTGTGGTAGTAGTGATTGATGATGGTGATTATGGTAGTAGTAGTATTGTGATGATTGTGGTAGTAGTGATTGATGATGGTGATTATGGTAGTAGTAGTGGTGGTAGTAGTGATGGTGATTACCCGGGCAACGCCGGGTACCCCTGCTAGTGTACTATATTTTGAAAAGCAAGTTATATACAATAATCTATCTAGATTGTTAGAATTGCATTAAGAAAAACAATAGGCGTCCACAAATTATTTGAGTTAGCTAGAGACTATGGCAGTCATGTGTACCATAATTCACTGCGGGCAACTGTACGTATCTAATATTTTAAGGGAGCCCACCTCGTTTTTTTCTGTTTCTCTCCCTCTCGCTTTGGTTTGTATCCATTCGGCCCCATTCAGCCTACTGTTTTAGGACGTTTACCCCATTCAGGTGTCAATATTTTCCTGGCGAGCGGTAGCGAGTCAGCATATATATATTTTTTTTGACAGCATGCTAAATTTGTAATTATTTTGATAGAAAAATGTCTCCGGCGAAGCCAGATTTCTTCATACAATGTTGGCTCGCTATTGCTCGCCAGGAAGAAATCGACACCTGGATGGGGATAAACTTCTTAAAACAGTTGGCTGAATGGGTCCGAGTGGATACAAGCCAGGGAAAGAGAGAAAAAGACAAAAAAAAAAAAAACCGGTTACCCCCCTTAATAGCGCCCGATATCAGGTGTTCTATGAATGTCCGGCCATTTGAATAACTCTGATCAAACGCAGGTGTCATGTGGATTCATTCGCTTATAATTCGAGTTTTCACGTCAATCGCTATTGACAAACATAAGTCATTTGTACAGAAAGTCAAAAGCTAAAATAATTCTGAATAGTGTGACGCATATTATACTCCACGTGTCACTGCATTCATTGCTAGCTAATATATGATCATTCATCGTATAGAGTTTCAGGTGTTGTCAAAAGAAATGAGACTGAGATTTGTATAAGCTCCATTGAACTTTGATCGGAGTAATATTTCGTGGTATTGGATTGAGCTCACACCCACACATTCAATGACAAGAATATACACACACACACACGCACACACCCATATAATTATACACACACATACACACATACATATACACACACACACACGCACACACACACATACACACACACACACACACACACATACACACGCACATAATTTAATAAAAGACAGTTCAGTATATACAGACGATAATAAGTGAGAGAGAAATGGAGTAAGACAATAATGAAATAATATGAGTATAATAGGATAAAGCACATTTATTTCTACATAAACATATTATGATGAATGGCCAAACCGAGATTAATATATTTAAGGGGAGGCAGACCGTTTGTTTGGTCTATTAATTCATTTATTCGTATATTTTCTTAGTTTCCTCGCTAGACCTCCATCTAGCTTAGAAAAACACCCCCTAGACACCCTTTCAAGATAAATTTGTAAATTTTTCGGTAGAAAAATTTCCCGGCCGAGGGCCGGTTCCTCTTAAAATTGCAGGCTCGCTTTCGCTCGCCAGGAAAAAATCGACACCTAAATGGCACGAAAGGTCTTAAAATTGACAACGAAATGGGGCGAAAGGTGTTAAAATCGCCAAACTAATGGGCCGAACGTCATATAATCTCAAAACAATGGGGGCTAAACATTAGGGAGAAGGGGGTCCAGAAAAACGGTCTGCCTCCCCTTAAGTTATAAGGTACAATTGGCTAGAGTTCCAAAGACCTTATTCTTCGTCTATACCCTTAATTAATTGACCACTTGCGAGTTTCGGGCTATAAGGAAGTTAGAGCCGTAGACATCGATATTTAGCAGAGTAACAACTAAAATATGGTTGTTGTACATTCACAAATACATGGAACCAAATAAAACATACATTCTATCCATCAGAAATCTACATTATCATCGCAGTTTTGTTTCTAGATCGATGTTTACGGCTTCAACTTCCTTATAGCCTGAAACTCGCAACTGGTCAATTAAGGGGAGTTTTTATATGGACCCTCTTCTCCCTTATCTTTAGCCCCATTAGTTATGAGATTTTAAAACGTTCGCTCCATTAGTTTAGCGATGTCAAGACCTTTTGTGCCATTATGGTGTTTTTTTTTCCTGGCGAGCAATAGCGAGCCTGCAATATTCGAGGAACACATTTTTATATCGAAGAAAATGCGCAAGTATATCTCGAAGGGGGGTCTTGGGGGTATTTTTTAAAGCTTGATGGAGGTCTATGGAGGAAACTAAAAAAAACTAAAACAAACTAAAACAATAGGACTCTACCTGCCTATGCGATGTGTGATAGTGATACGTAATTCCTGAAACACAAAATCAACAGAAAGATAGATAGACAGACAGACAGACACACACCACACTGGCCATACACTGTGTGGTGTGGTTGGTAGCAAGTCTGCCTGTTGATCAATGTGTCCAGAGTTCGATCCCCGGTGGGTTGTGTGGGATTTTCTCGAATTATTTTGCTTGATTAATTAAAGGGGGAAGGGTTTATTTTTAGTCGATTATTTCATATGTATATATATATATTACTTTATAGTTTCCTCTCTGGACCTCCCTCAAACTTTTAAAAATATCCATTAGATCCCCCTTCTAGATTAATTTGTACATTTTTCGGTAGAAAAATGTCCCGGCCGAAAGCCGGTTTTTCCAATATTAAAGGCTCACTATAATTCATTCGCCAGGGAAAACATCGACATCTACTGTAAGTAGCACGAAAGGTTTTAATATTGACAAATAAATGGGGTGAAATGTCTTAAAATCGACAATCTAATGGGGCAAACACCTAAAAATCTCTCCTTAAGAACCATAGCGTTAGTTTACCTGTATGAAAGCCAGGGGGGAGGGGAGGGGGGGGGGGGGGCAATAGAACAATAACCCACTGTGCAGCCACATTTACATAGTAGTAACCTGAACAATAGTATTATTATTATTCTTATCACCCTAATATTGACAATCAAATGGGGTGAAAGGTCTTAAAATCGCAAACTAACGGGCCGAACGTCTGCAAATGTGAAAACTAAGGGGGATGTTCTACTCAAACTGCACTTATTGAAATGGTAAACTCAAAAGTATATTGCCTTATCAACTCACCTCCTCATATTAATTCTCTACAATCTATCTCTACACACCGCAATGTTGCATGTCTCCTACTCTTCTACCGCTATTACAGTAATCAATGTTCTTCAGAGCTTTTTAATGTATAGCTCATTCCTTACGGAGAGTAGGTGGCACCCGCCTTCCAACAAATTCGTATCACTTTTCTGTCCAAACTCTTTAACCCAAAAGTAAATTGATTTTCCCAGTCTTTTTTTTTTTTTTTTTTTTTTTTTTTTTTTTTTTTTTTAAAGAGACAATGAACGGAGGAAGGAAAAACACAGATAAAACAAAAAGGTCCATGTGCCTAAAGGCATCCTCCATTCATAAAATGTTTGTAACAACTGGATTTAAACATTTGTAGATTGTACGTTTGTGGAAAGCAATTCGAGGGAAGTGAATTCCAAAGAGTAGTAGCTCTGGGGATAAATGAATTCTGATAAGCAGAAGTTCTGCATTGTGGAGGAGAAAGTGTAAATTCATGGGCGCTCTCAGCTGCCCTAGTTCTACGGGGAAAGATGTGGAGAGGCGGCACAATTGAAGCAAGTTCCTCGGAACAATTGCTGTGAAAATATCTGTAGAATAATGCAAGGGATGCAACGTTTCTTCGTATGGATAATGTAGGAAGGTCCTGTGTGATTGCAGGATTATTGATTAATCTAATAGCTTTATTTTGAATTTTGTCCAACTGCCTCAATGCAACCACTCCACTTCCACCCCACAGAGGTGAACAGTAATCCATCTGAGAATGCACATGACTTTTATATATTACGGCCAACTGCTCGTCAGTGAAGAATTCTCGAACTCTGTACAGGAGTCCCAGTTTTTTAGAGGCATTCTTAGCAATGCTTCTAACATAATGTGTCCAGCTCAAGTTAGTAGTTAATGTTACACCGAGAATGTCAATACTAGGGGAAGTGGGAATATTTACATCATTAACAAATATATGCGAGTCGTGAGATTCTGTCAGTTAGAAAATTGAATGTACTTGGTTTTCTGTGCATTAAAGGAAACTAGATTCTTTTGTCCCCATTCATTAATTCTAGAAAGGTCCTGGTTCAGAGAAATTGCAGTGTTTATTTTTGAATTTATAAGATCGGGTTGGGTGAAAGAATTGGTAAATGTGAAGGAACTGTGGAGTGTTGAGTCATCTGCGTAGGAATGTATTGGATTATGAGTGGTAGATATGAGATCATTGATATGAATGAGGAACAGAATTGGGGCCAAAACTGATCCCTGGGGAACACCAGCATTTATTGAGTGAAATTGAGAATAAAGGCCATCTACCGTTACACGTATTTTTCTGTAATGAAGATAAGAAGAAATTAGTGGAACTAATGATGCAAGGCCGTAGTGTGACATCTTCGACAATAAGGATTGATGCCAGACTCTATCAAATGCCTTTGATATATCCAGTGCTATTGTATGTGTTTCACCATGTTGGTCTGTAGCTTGGTTGATTTGATGCGTAAGAAGGCAAAGAATGTCTGCAGTTGATCGACATCGTCTAAAACCATATTGCCTATCACTGATTAATTTATTATTCTCAAGATGCTTAATTATGTGATTATTTAATATAATTTCAAAGACTTTACCAAGAGTGGAAGTTATAGCTATTGGTCTGTAGTTTGATGGATCTGAAGAGGCACCTTTTTTAGGAACTGGATGAATGTTTGCTTCTTTCCAGGGTACTGGGAAGCATGAGTTATGAGTACACAGACGGAAATTTTTTGCCAATACAGGAGCGAGCACCAAGGAGCAATTTTTAAGTACTATTGGAGGAATTTCATCTGGACCAGGAGCCTTATCTACTGAGAGATTCTGCAAAATAGTTTTGACATGTCTGGTGTGGATCTTAAGTGAGGGAATTTCAGGCGAATTAAAATTAAGTACAGGGACATCTTGATTTATTTCATCTAAGGTTGAGTTGGTGGAGAAAATATCCGCAACCAGGTTAGCTTTTCCTCGTGGGTCACTTACAAGATTGCCAGTCGGAGATTTTAATGGTGGAATGGATGAAGCAGTAGTGAAGTTGGATTTGAATGAGTTAAGAGTAGACCAAAATATTTTGTTATCATTTGGATTATTTAGAAGTTTATTTGCCTGCTTGTGGAGAAAGTTTGATTTAGTTAGGTTTAATACAGTTTTGGCATGATTTCTGATGTTTCTAAAGTAATTAAAGGCTTCATGTGTTTTTGATCTTGTGTATGCATTGTAGGCTATTGCTTTATGTTCAGTTACTCTAGCACAATTATGGTCAAACCATTTAGGTGAATTAGATCTTTTACTGTACTTTTGATGAGGAATAAAAGTTTCCATTCCAATTTTTACAAAATCTTGTATGTGGCTCAAGGTGGAGTGTGCATCATTAGAAAAGAAAGAGGTCCAGGGAATATCAATAAAGAAACCTTGAAGACCCTCCCAGTCTGCCCTACCGTAATGCCATTTAGTCACCAAAACAGGTTCAGAGTTGGAAGGTGTGGTAGGTGATAGACAGGTGGCCTGTATCAGACAGTGATCAGAAGATCCAAGCGGGGACCTCACTGTAACATCATAATTTTCTGAATTGGTTGTTAAAAATAAGTCCAGTAGGTGGGAATTATGATTAGGATTATCTGGTACATGGGTGGGTTGGTTGACTAGTTGAGTGAGATTAAATGAGTCTGCAAATAGCTCACATTCAAGACCAGCATCATCAGTCCTGGCTGAATGAGTGAGCCATTCAACATTATGGACATTAAAATCACCCAACACAGTGATTTCAGAAGAAGCATTTAAGTTGAGGACACTGAGTTGTGAGGACAGAGAATCAAAAAGACTTTGCTCTGGAGGAGTATTTGGGGAACGGTAGATGCAACATATGTATTTAAATTTACCAGCAGAAATTAATATGTATATAGAATAATCAAAATAGGGACAATTGAAACTAGTAACCTCCTCCAGGGCAATTTCAGATTTTGCGAAGCAACATACACCTCCTTTAGGTCTGAAATTTTGGAGCAGTTGATAACCTGGAAAATTAAATCTAGACGTGTCAGATGTGGATGTTACTTGAGTCTCTGTCAAAAAAAGGAGAGTAGGGGATTCTGCTTGAAGAAATTGGTGTACAGAATTGATGTTAGAGTGAAGTCCCCTTATATTGCTAAAGAAAAAGCTGCACCGACGAGCAGCTTTGGGACGTTGCAATGCTCTTGACACTTCCACTCAACAAAATTTAATGTGCTCTAGAACTTGCTCCCTCAATCTATCTATCCCTCATCTTATGACTTAGACTGCTTCAAGCTCCGTGTGTCCAGACAGTTTGACTGTAACATGCATTGAATTTGGCTCTATAATTCTTTCAGTTTTTTGGGGACACTTGTTACAGGCACGTTTGCCTTTTGTCTTCTTCATGCACACAAAAATAGCAAAGACTCGATCATTTTCAACTCTGTAATTCGGAGAGATCTTTCCTAAGTTGTATTAAATATGTACGGAGGTATGAGTCACCGTTTATCTGATTGAAATGTAGATACTATGCACGCTAGCACACCTGGCCATAGAAAACCTGAATGACGTATTTACTTGTGTCAACGTGGACATATTAACATAAAGTGTGTGAGTGTTGGTGTCTGTTGCCATAACTATTATTTGTTTTGTCTAGTATATCCTCAGTAAGTAAGGGTTATTATTTCCACAGTGTTTGTATTATATATAGATTACTTTAGGTGTTGTTCGAGTGTTACGATGAATTTACTATAGCATTAATATTATGACTTATAATTAATATATCTTCCTCTCGGCAACACCAACATCCCATCGTGGTATTATAGGTCACCATATGAGTCACATCATTCCCTTATTAACACCAGACGAAGGCACACGCTTGAGAGGTGAGGTCTTAAATAAGTTTTCTTCGTACTGTATCATTGGTGACTATTATTTGTATTTGTATTTTAGTGCAGCATTGAATTCATATCATTACCACTTCGGGTTTTTTTCTGTATTGGTGATTTTTGCCGATATTTGTAAGGTACAGAATATATGGTAGTATCAATATTTTTAAGTAGTCCACTTAAAACAAAAAATATACAGGAATTATAATAAGAATAACCGTATGCCTCGATAATAATATCTTCTGATCAGGCTTCGAACCCACTCACTCCAGGTATTTTTGTAAGAGTTGGGCACCATATCTACTCGACCATCCGCTCATTATCGAGTGGATACGGTGCCTAACTCTTCCAAAAATACCTGGAGTGAGTGTGTTCGAATCCTGGTCAGGATACCTATCTCCCAACCTGTCCGACATTATCCTTAAATATTATCTTCCTTTCGGTAACACCAGCATCACGTCGTGCAATTATAAGTTAACATAAGAGTAACGTAAGAGTTAAGGGGGGTAACCTCCTTTTTGTTATTTCTGTCCTTTTCTCTCTTTCTCTGGCACCATTCAGCCAACTATTTTAAGACGTTTATCCCCATCTTGGTGTCGATTTCTTCCTGGCGAGCGATAGCGAGCCAGCATTATATGAAGAAATCCGGCTTCGCCGGAGAAATTTTTCTATCAAAAAATGTACAAATTTAGCCTGCTGTCTAACAAAAATAAAAAATATGCTGGCTCGCTACCGCTCAGCAGTAAGAAATTGACACCTGGATGAGGATAAACGTCTTAAAACAGTAGACTGAATGGGGCCAAATGGATACAAGCCAGAGAAAGATAGAAAAGGACAGAACAAAAACAGGTCACCCCCCTTAATACCAGACACACGCTTCTGAGGTCTCTGAATCATTATACTCTTTATACTCTTTACTCTGTTCGTTATTATACTCGTCGTTATAATCGTTATTATACTCGTCGTTATAATCGTTATTATACTCGTCGTTATAATCGTTATTATACTCGTCGTTATAATCGTTATTATACTCGTCGTTATAATCGTTATTATACTCGTCGTTATAATCGTTAGTTTACTTCTTATTATCCTCGTTATAATGCTCGTTTTATTCGTACGGTATCACTTATATATTCTGTTTTACTTTTCGAGAGGCATACAATTGCCGACTTGCGAGTTTCGTTCTATAAGGAAGTTGGAGCTGTAGACATCGATATTTAACAGAATTACGAGCTAAAATAAGGTCGTAGTACATTCATAAATACATAAAACCCAATTCAACATACCCTTTAACCATCAGAAACGTACATTATTATTGTATTTCTGTTTAATATCGATGTTTAAGGCTCCAACTTCCTTATAGAATAAAACTCGCAAGTGGTCAATTAATATAATTACCACTACGTGTTTCTCTATTCGTGTGATTTGTTTCCTTTTATTTTAAACTATTGTGCCTTTATCATCTTCAGAACAAAAACAAATGTTAGAGGGATTATGAAATCAATTGGCCATAACAAAAATCATATGGCTCGAGAAAGAAAAAAAAGCTTAATATTGCCAATGTCCCCAACATGAAGTGCTAATATAGATTATCCTAGAAGTTGCTGTCTTCCTAGCGCAATGGATAAATGCACTGAATATCGGTGTGAGCATCCTAGGTTCGAATCCCTGGACTGTCACATATATTTGTTGATTCATTAATTGAGTTTAGAAGTAAAGTCGGTTGGTGGAGGGAACATAATAATTCTCCTTTCGGCCACAGACATGGGAACACACTCGATAGAGATAGTCCTACCTGCTTTTCTTGCCATATGTGATTTTTTAAACATTCTGCTTTCTTGTATAGATATCATTAATTTCATGTTTATTGCGACTTTGTTAATTTGTGATTTTTCTTCTTCTATTTCCGATTTGTGTAGGTCATCGAATGTATGTCATAATCTGATGTTCAAATTGGCATTCTTTCTTAGACCAAAATGATTATATGGGGAATTAGCTAGAAATTTAACTATGTACCTCGAAATTTAATTACGGTGCATTGATGTTTGCAACATCCACAGCATGCCATCCTAAAATTAAGTATTACAAGTATAAAATCATAGAATATAGTAATTACCCTTTTATTTTTATATTATAAGGGGTTATTACTGTCAACTTAATGTGTGTATATTAATATCTACATTTTAATTACTCCCTTTTTCCTGGTATATAGAATTGCTGATTATCATTATTTCATAGCACTATTTAACTTGAACTATAATAAATATATAAACACTCCCTTAAATAAATCAAGTTAAATATTATAAAAATTATTCTACCTTGGCTGGAGAACATGCTGTCTAGTTCAGCAGGTTGTAGGAATATATATATATATATTTATATATATATATATATATATATATATATATATATATATATACTGTATATATGCTGTCATTTAGCCCCTTGAGGATTATGTGCGTTATTACAGTCTATTCTGGATATTATTAAGTGATTTTCTTCAGTTTAGGAAGAACTTGTGGGACCTACAGAGTTAATTCAGATAGATATATCTTATTAATTTCTAAAGATTCTTCCTAAATTGCAGAAAATCGTGAATAATAACTAAAATAAAGTGTAGAAATGCGTCCTCAAATACTAATAGGTTGATAAACTTACAATTACGCTTAGCATAACTGGAGAACATGCAATGATACGATTTTTTTTTTTTTTTGCCAGACTCCGTAATTCCCGAGAAGGGGTGGCAATCTATTAATATCATGATCTAAGGACACACAATCTGTTTATAGCATGATCTGAAAACATGCAATATATTGTAGCACTAACTAAGAAAATAACTTCATTTTAACACGACTGGAACTGTGTCGTCTGAAACTACCTCGAGCACGAGTCAACATATGTGAACATGAAGTGATAAAACTATCTTAACCCCTTCGTTACTGACGACGTCCTTTTATTTATATGCTGGTTTCTATTAGACAATGTTATTCAATATAAAAAGGTCCTTCAGTAGTTAACAGGCTTTGAACTATCTCACCTAACCCTTTTTACTTCCACAGATCCTCCTTAAACTGCACAAAATATAGCAAGAATGAAATTATAAAGACGTCGTCGGTACAGAAGGGCTTTACCCTACCAGTATTTTTGTGTTGCATTAAGGCTGCCAAAGGTGTATTAAAATGATTGTGGAATGGTCTGCTCGGTACGGACCACCAAAAACATTGTTTATATTTGGTTTTCTTTGGTAGCTTTGACTAATCCAGTATGCGTTATAATAAGCACATAGGACCAGAAGGACCAGAATGTATGACATAGAAAGTACGGTAGCGATAATAAGTCATGTCTCAGATGTCATTATGTTTGGCTCGCTCTGTGCTGTATTAATGTCAGATGTTGAATAGGGTGGATAAGTGTAGGCACATGTTTGTATATCTCACTCGGAACGAATACATCCATTTTTAGGTATTGCTGATACCAATTATTGATCAAAACATAATTGGTGCCGAGACATCACTTATTAGGCCGACTGTACACTATACACAAATGCTGGCTGTAAATTTTCAAAGATATCTGGAACTAAACAGCATATTCGCACTAATATTTTTCCTATTTCTGACATTTTGGAGCTTCGTTAGTACCGTTCGAGGGTTCATATTGTGCACTATACGTCTGCTAGTGCACAATACTATCACAGTATATATCACTTCCAGAATCAGTGTAAGAACATATCCCTCCAAAGACTTCCAATCTCCCACCCCGAACCTCCAATCCACATACTAACAATATACTTTCAAACCTTTTCTCTAGCCATCAAGTCAAGTCAAGTGTAAGAGAAGTACGAGCAAGACCACTACCACTGAAGATGAAGCTCCTCCTCCTACTGGCTCTCCTGGTGGGGGTCGCCAACGCTGGGGTGAGTACGGAAGGATTTAGTAACACTGTTGGATCCCAAAGGATTTTTTTTTTTTTGTATTCCCCTCATTTGATTTATTACTGTGGAGCTTTTAAGACGTTTCGCCACATGACTATGGCGATAATAAGACAATTCCCCCCATTCAGGTGTCGATTTATTTATTTTGTTTTATTATTAATTTTATCTTTATTATTATTATTACTTTTTTTGTTTGGAGGGGGCGTGCGATATCGAGCCTATAACCTAGAATAGATCTGCCTTCGAAAAGTATACAAATTTAGCTTGAAAAGAATCTGAGTGGGCATATTTTAGTGTGAAGGAAGTCAAGGAAGGCGTATTTGTTAGCCTAGGGGGCAGTTTAAAATGTGTTGCTCGAAAATTGCAGATAGTACTAAGGTTTCAACATTCTAATATGTTTTGTTGAATAAATATACCATTTTAGCGGAAACACTTTATTTCAACGTTTCGCAACATAACTTTTTTCAGGTCACTATGTAAGATTTTCACTGAAACTGTTATTACTGTGATCTGTACAACATTTTCATAGGATTACATATATTATTATGTTTTATTACTGTAATCTGTACAACATTCTCATAGGATTACATATATTATTATGTTTTATTACTGTAATCTGTACAACATTCTCATAGGATTACATATATTATTATGTTTTATTACTGTAATCTGTACAACATTCTCATAGGATTACATATATTATTATGTTTTATTACTGTAATCTGTACAACATTCTCATAGGATTACATATATTATTATGTTTTATTACTGTAATCTGTACAACATTCTCATAGGATTACATATATTATTATGTTTTATTACTGTAATCTGTACAACATTCTCATAGGATTACATATATTATTATGTTTTATTACTGTAATCTGTACAACATTCTCATAGGATTACATATATTATTATGTTTATTACTGTAATCTGTACACATTCTCATAGGATTACATATTATTATGTTTTATTACTGTAATCTGTACAACATTCTCATAGGATTACATATATTATTATGTTTTATTACTGTAATCTGTACAACATTCTCATAGGATTACATATATTATTATGTTTTTTTCCACCAACCAACTTCACCTCTAAACTCAATTAATGAAATCAACAAAAACTAGGATACTCACATCGAAATTCCGCGCACTTATGCATTACGCTATCAAGATAGTTATATAATCAAAATTATGTAACCTTCAAAGTATTTAAATAAGTAAACACAATTATACTTTTACCACATCATGAACATATCAAAGGTATTTCTCAAATTCAACATTCCATAGTTCATCCTATATTATGTGTTGATAACTACCGGTCATTGGATATATCGACTTCACAATCTCGCAAATTACTATATAAATTACCTCTACTAATAATTACAAACGATACCTAAAATTTGTAATGCATGTATAGTTTGTAATTTACTCGTAAATATAAATAACGTTGCCTATTAACCTCTTAAGTATATGTTCGTTAAATAATAGACAGACTACATTCAAGGGAGCCCACCTCACTTGTTTTCTCTTTCTATCCCTCTCTCTTTGACTTGTATCCATTCGGCCTCATTCAGCCTACTGTTTTAAGACGTTTACCCTCATCCAGGTGTCAATATTTTCCTGGCGAGCGGTAGCGAGCCAGCATATATATATTTTTGTATTGAAAACAAGCTAAATTTGTACATTTTTCGATAGAAAAATGTCTCGGATTTCTCCATACAATGCTGGCTCGCTATCGCTCGCCAGGAAGAAATCGACACCTGGATGGGGATAAACGTCTTAAAACAGTTGGGTGAATGGTGCCGAATGGATACAAGCCAGTGAAAGAGAGAAAAGGAGAGAAAGATAAAACAAAAACGGTGACCCCCCCTTAAAAAAAACTTCCTCGTATACTTAAAGGGAGATTTGTAGTTTGTTTCCAGGACCCCCATCAAGCTTTAAGAAAATACCCTCAAGACCCCCCTTCGATATAAATGTATACATTTGTGGGTAGAAAAATGTCCCGGCCGGAGACCAGTTCCTCATAAATTACAGGCTCGCTATCGTTCGCTAGGAAAAAATCGATAACTTAATGACACAAAAAGTCTTAAATTTGACAGAAATTGGGCGAAATTTCTTAAAATTGCCAAGCTAACGGGCGAACGTCTTAAAATTTCAAAACTAATGGGGATAAACATGAGGCAGAAGAAGGTTAGAATAAAAAATAATTATGTGAAAATCTCCTCTCAAAGCTTAACTCTTTCAGTATTAGGACGTTATTTTTCAGTTTACTACCCTTGTTACTCCCATAGACCCTTTCAAAATCTAGTAAAATCCTCTAACAGTAGCGTTGTAGTGTACTGAGAGAGGTTATGTCCGTACCAATCACATACAAACCACTAAAGTATGTTATTTGCAAAACCATACTACACTCTGTTCCAAATATGTAGGTCAAAACTCTATAACTCATAAACGACCAGAGTATGTATGTATGTATGTATATATGTATGTATGTATGTATGTATGTATGTGTGGGGTGGCCGACTCGAGACAGAGCCAGAACAGAAACAAAAGTTTAAGTTCCAATTCTTAGGGTCTGGGACCACTTTCGTGTTCCCTCGCCCCTTTTTCTGTCTCGTCTATTAGGTGAAATTTACAAGGGGAGGAGGATTCCCAGCGCTCTGCCCCCAGAAGGAAAAGTAAGACTAAAAGAGCCGACGGGTTTGGCTAAGGTTGGGTAGAGGATGCCAAACTTCACTCTGGATAGGACCAGCCCTCACCTCACGACTAGAGTAATCGAGCTCTTATTTCTACCAGCCAGAGAACATGTGTGGAAATATACTGCCCATATGCTCTAGCCCTTTTTGATCACATACTGTATATGCTTTCATTAATTTCATTGGAGGTGTTTGGTGTTGTGGTGAAATTAATAACAAATAGATTAGTTACAGAGGTTAGGATTCACGAATTCTGGCCTACCTACTTGGAACAGGGTATAGCCTATTTCTGTATTATTCGGGATATATATATATATATACATATATATATATATATATATTTCAAGGTGCCTGTTCCTGATTGTAGGTTAATACTTTAACCCCTTCAGTCCACTCAGTGCACTCCACAAACACTCTTCTCACAGACCTTACACAAAGAGCTTTCGACGGCATCAATTCAGCTAGACCACCACACAGATCACTATTAGCCACACTCGACATTAGTAAAGCCTTCGATGCCATCCCCCGCCACAACCTAACAAACAAAATCTACAACACAAACATTCACAACAACACAAAACGGTGGCTGGCCAACTTCCTAGCAGGCAGATGTGCACACGTATCTTTTGCCGGTCAGTCATCTAAAATCAGAAACTTTCCAAACGGAGTCCCACAAGGATCCGTCCTATCGCCCGCACTCTTCAATCTGTACATGCACGATATAACTACACCCAATACGCCCCAAATAAACTTAGCCTCCTATGCAGATGACATAACACTCACATGCACACACCATGACCCAAAAAGAGCAACAGATCTCCTTCAACCCTATCTCAACACACTACATGGCTGGTGCACTACAAACAGACTTAATCTAGCCCCAGCCAAATCCACCGCAACCCTGCTCACAAGTTGGACAGGAGAACACGAATACATCCCTCAACTCACCATAAACAACACACCCCTAACACATACACACACACCCAAAATCCTAGGAGTAACATATGATACTCATATGACATTCAAACAGCACACCACAAACATTAAAAAGAAACTGACACCCAGACTTAACGCCCTCAGGTCACTTGCTCACACAAAATTTGGACACAACAAAGAAACTACCACCACAGTATATAAACAATACATAAGATCAGTGATGGAATACGCAAGCCCAGCCTGGGCTTCTAACCTAGCTGAAACACATCATAAGACCTTACAGACTATTCAAAACAAAGCCCTGAAGATCATTACAGGCTGCACAGCTACTGCACCCACAGATCACCTACATCAAGAAACCAAAATCCTCAAAGTCAAAGACCATCTGGACATGAGAGGCACTCAATTCCTGGCAGCAGCCTCCACGAACCAAGACCACCCACTAAACTACATGGCAACACACCCACAGACACCAAGAAATATCAAAACAACACCCAGCACATGGTATCACACACAATTATTGTCCTCTCTCTCCCTCCCTGCCCACCCCGAACCAACTTCCAGAAGCACATCCATACTCATATCTCTCACCGATCCATCCACTCACTCACAGACAACACGCAGCTGCATGCACGACCTCCCGAAATCCATCCTTCCGAATCCTCCCTTACTCGCGAGGACAGAGTCCACCTGGCCAGGCTGAGATGCGGACACCATCCAGCTCTCCTGAGCTATCAGAAGAGACTGGATGACTCCGTTGTCGACGCCTGCCCGGGATGTAATACAGCACCCCATACCATTAAACACATCATAGAAGACTGCATTTCACACAACCACTTACGCCAACAACACAATCTACACTCAATGAGAGCTCTGTGGGAAAGCCCGATCGTGGCCATGGCCTTTCTCAGGGACTCGGGGCTGTTCGGCCAGGCAGCTTAGGGAACAACAACAACAACAACAACAACAACCCCTTCAGTACCGGGGACGTTCAGTTCATTATACTCTGGCAATTATAAGATAATTTGATTCAGTCTAGGAAGGTACTCTAACAATTAAAAGGCTACAGACTGTCTCATTTAATCCTTTGAGCTACCACAGGTTCTTTCTATGCTGAATATAATCGCCTAATAGAGTCCTGAATAGGATGAAAGAGACGTCACTGGTACTTAAAGGGTTTATTTATTGCTTGATTTATTTAGTTGTATATATACTGTATATATATATATATATATATATATATATATATATATATATATATATATACAGTATATATATATATATATATACAGTATATATATATATATATATACTGTATATATACATATTAGTTTCTTCTCTAGACCTCCATCAAGCTTAAATAAAACATCTCGAAGATTCCCCTTCATAATAAATTTGTACAGTTTACGGTACACTGCTAAATTACAGGCTCGCTATCGCTCGACAGTATAAAACAATCGACACCTACATGGCACGAAAGATCTTGATATTGAAAAAGAAATAGGGTTAAAGGTCTTAAAATCGCCAAACTAATGGGCCGAACATCTTAAAATCTGAACACTAATGGGGCTAAACGTGAGGGAGAAGAGAACACACCAACCACCCCCCCTATCTTTTTCATTCCGACCCAGGTGTTGCTTTATAATATCCCCTAACAGTAGTATTGACCACTTGCGAGTTTCAGGCTATAAGTAAGTCGGAGCCGTGGATATCGATTTTAAAGAGAAATGTAATAATAATGTGGGTTTCTGATGGATATAAAGTATGATAAATTTGGTTTTATGTATATACTGTATGTATTATGACCGTATTTGGTTTTATGTATATACTGTATGTATTATGACCGTATTTGGTTTTATGTATATACTGTATGTATTATGACCGTATTTGGTTTTATGTATATACTGTATGTATTATGACCGTATTTGGTTTTATGTATATACTGTATGTATTATGACCGTATTTTACTTCCTTATAGACCAAAACTGGCAAATGGTGAATTGTGGGTTACTGAAGGGGTTAATTCCATACCAAATACATATTATATAATAATACTAAAACAAATATTATATCAATAATAATAATAATAATAATAATAATAATATTGATATATTTACTTTTCATAATAATAATAATAATAATAATAATAATAATAATTAAAGTTGCAAGCAACGTTGTCCGGGGTTCGAGCGGTTTTGCAAGCAGGGTATTGTGTTGGATACAAAAGCTGTGTCACAGATATCAAAAGATCATTATAACTTATCGGGCATGGAGAAACTAAAGAAGGAACAGATTGTGCAAACAAACAAGAGCGAGAGAGGGAGAGATTGGCTGTATAAGGGATCTGGCTCTATTCGCTTAGTAACAGAGTTGTAGATATGTGGAATAGGCTACCGAGTGCTATAATGGGATCAAGAACAATAGAGCTTCAACTTGAAACTAGATAGAATGAGATGGGTTAGGTGTGAAAGGGATCTGCCATGTGTAGGTCAATCGGCTCTCTGCAGACTCCCGTTTTCTTATTTTTTTATGTTCTCATTTGTGAGGGAGAGAGAGAGTATGGCAAGAGAGAATAGGATGTCGTAAACGTAAGGAAGATAGCGATAAATATGAGAGAGATAGAGAGAGAGAGCGCAGGATGGGTTGGGTGTGAAAGGGATCTAACATGTGTGGGCCAATCGGCTCTCTGCAGACTCCGGTTTTCTTATGTTCTCATTTGTGAGAGCGAGAGAGAGAGACTAGGATGTCATAAATGTAAGGAAGACAGACATAAATGAGAGTTTTTATGAGATGGGATGGGTGTGAAAAGGATCTGTCTTGTGTGGGCCAATTGGCTTTCTACAGACTCTCATTTTCTTATGTTCCTATTTTTCACAATTGTGTTTTGGTTGCAGGTATATGATAACATGGGTGTATAGTATGTAGTTTAAATAACAGGTAACGTTTATGAGATGGGTTGGGTGTGAAAGGGATCTGCCTTATGTGGGCCACTTGGCTCTCTGCAGACTCCCATTTTCATCTTGGTTGCATGTGTAAGGGATCTGCCTCATTTGTACCGGTGTGCAAACAAAAAAGAGCGAGAGATAAAGAGATTGGCTGTGTAAGGCATCTGCCTCTATTCGCTTGGTAAAAGAGTTGTAGATATGTGGAATAGGCTACCGAGTGCTATAGTGGGATCAATAACAATAGAGCTTCAACATAAAATTTGATAGGACGAGATGGGTTGGGTGTGAAAGGGATCTACTCTTGGTCTACTCTTAACTCATTCAAATCCAACTTCACTACTGCTTCATCCATTCCACCATTAAAATCTCCGACTGGCAATCTTGTAAGTGACCCACGAGGTAAAGCTAACCTTCTTGCGGATATTTTCTCCACCAACTCGACCTTAGATGAAATAAATCAAGATGTCCCTGTACTTAATTTTAATTCGCCTGAAATTCCCTCACTTAAGATCCACACCAGACATGTCAAAACTATTTTGCAGAAGCTCTCAGTAGATAAGGCTCCTGGTCCAGATGAATCCTCCAATAGTACTTAAGAATTGCTCCTTGGTGCTCGCTCCTGTATTGGCAAAATGTTTCCGTCTGTGTACTCATACCTCATGCTTCCCAGTACCCTGGAAAGAAGCAAACATCCATCCAGTTCCTAAAAAAGGTGCCTCTTCAGATCCATCAAACTACAGACCAATAGCTATAACTTCCACTCTTGGTAAAGTCTTTGAAATTATATTAAATAATCACATAATTAAGCATCTTGAGAATAATAAATTAATCAGTGATAGGCAATATGGTCTTAGACGATGTCGATCAACTGCAGACATTCTTTGCCTTCTTACGCATCAAATCAACCAAGCTACAGACCAACATGGTGAAACACATACAATAGCACTGGATATATCAAAGGCATTTGATAGAGTCTGGCATCAATCCTTATTGTCGAAGATGTCACACTACGGCCTTGCATCATTAGTTCCCCTAATTTCTTCTTATCTTCATAACAGAAAAATATGTGTAATGGTAGATGGCCTTTATTCTCAATTTCACTCAATAAATGCTGGTGTTCCCCAGGGATCAGTTTTGGCCCCAACTCTGTTCCTCATTCATATCAATGATCTCATATCTACCACTCATAATCCAATACATTCCTACGCAGATGACTCAACACTCCACAGTTCCTTCACATTTACCAATTCTTTCACCCAACCCGATCTTATAAATTCAAAAATAAACACTGCAATTTCTCTGAACCAGGACCTTTCTAGAATTAATGAATGGGGACAAAAGAATCTAGTTTCCTTTAATGCACAGAAAACCAAGTACATTCAATTTTCTAACCGACAGAATCTCACTGACTCCCATATATATTTTAATGATATAAATATTCCCACCTCCCCTAGTATTGACATTCTCGGTGTAACATTAACTACTAACTTGAGCTGGACACATTATGTTAGAGGCATTGCTAAGAATGCCTCTAAAAAACTGGGACTCCTGTACAGAGTTCGAGAATTCTTCACTGACGAGCAGTTGGCCGTAGTATATAAAAATCATGTGCGTTCTCAGATGGATTACTGTTCACCTCTGTGGAGTGGAAGTGGGAGTGGTTGCATTGAGGCAGTTGGACAAAATTCAAAATAAAGCTATTAGATTAATCAGTAACCCTGCAATCACACAGGACCTTCCTACATAATCCATACGAAGAAATGTTGCATCCCTTGTATTATTCTACAGATATTTTCACAGCAATTGTTCCGAGGAACTTGCTTCAATTGTGCCGCCTCTCCACATCTTTCCCCGTAAAACTAGGGCAGCTGAGAGCGCCCATGAATTTACACTTTCTCCTCCACAATGCAGAACTTCTGCTTATCAAAATTAATTTATCCCTAGAACTACTACTCTTTGGAATTCACTTCCCTCGAGTTGCTTTCCACAAACTTACAATCTACAAAAGTTTAAATCCAGTTGTTACAAACATTTTATGAATGGAGGATGCCTTTAGGCACATTGACCTTTTTGTTTTATCTGTGGTTTTCCTTCCTCCGTTCATTGTCTCTTAAAAAAAAAAAAAAAAAATCTGCCGTGTGTGGGCCAATCGGCTCTCTGCAGACTCCCATTTTCATCTTGGTAGCATGTGTAAGGGATCTGCCTCATTTGTACCAGTGTGCAAATAAGAGAGAGAGAGAGATTGGCTGTGTAAGGGATCTGCCTCTCTCGTAACAGAGTCGTAGATATGTGAAATAGGCTACCTAGTGCTATAGTGGGATCAAGAACAATTGAGAATTTCAAGATAAAATCAGAGTCATATGGACGAAATGGGTTGGATGTGAAAGGGATCTGCCTTTTGTGGGCCACTTGTCTCTCTGCAGATTCCCATGTTCATCTTAGTTGCATGTGTAAAGGATCTGCCTCATTTGTACCGGTGTGCAAACAAACACGAGCGAGAGAGAAAGAGATTGGCTGTGTAAGGGATCTGCCTCTATTCGCTTGGTAAACGAGCTGTAGATATGTGGAATAGGCTACCGAGTGCTATAGTGGGATCAATAACAATAGAGCTTCAACATTAAATTTGATAGGACGAGAGGGGTTGGGTGTGAAAGGGATCTGCCGTTTGTGGGCCAATCGGCTCTCTGCAGACTCCCATTTTCATCTTAGTAGCATGTGTAAGGGATCTGCCTCATTTGTACTAGGGTGCAAAGAAGAGAGAGAGAGAGATTGGCTGTGTAAGGGATCTGCCTCTCTCGTAACAGAGTCGTAGATATGTAAAATAGGCTACCTAGTGCTATAGTGGGATAAAGAGCAATAGAGAATTTCAAGATAAAATCAGATAGTCATATGGATGAAATGGGTTGGATGTGAAAGGGATCTGCCTTTTGTGGGCCACTTGTCTCTCTGCAGATTCCCATGTTCATCTTAGTTGCATGTGTAAGGGATCTGACTCATGTGTACCGGTGTGCAAACAAACGAGCGACAGAGAGAGACTGGGTGTGTTTAGTAACAGAGTTGTAGATATGTGGAATAGGCTACCGAGTCCTATTGTGGGATCAAGAACAATAGAGTTCAACATGAAATTAGATAGGACGAGATGGGTTGGGTGTGAAAGGCTGCCATGGGCGTGTCTGGCCACCATTTTGGATATCATATCAAAATTTGCCCAATACAAAAATGCACCTTGTGTTAAAGTTTGGTCCTGATCCGACAAACAGTTCCGGAGTAATTGCGTAAAAACCGGACTATATATATTTTTATGGAAGAATGCAATACCCTTGAACCCCTGAAGACGTTGCTTTCTGTTTGAGGGAGGGGGGAAGGTAAGTCACACCACACCAAAAATTGTCAAAACTTTGAAGGTCTAGAACTTTGTTATTAAACTAAGCATTTGGCAAAGGGAGGAATTGTTAAAAACCTTAGCCAATACTCTGCTATTCACCAAAAATAGATTTGAATTATCATTATTATTTGGTAGGGTAGGTATGTATAGGTAGGTTGGTTAAATAATTGCTGGAATTCGTAGGGTCTCTTAACTATTTTGAGAGAGTTAAATTTAAAAATATTTGTGGATGTGAATGATTAACCCCTCTTTGGCGGGACCGGACTTAAGTCGGTCTAGAGAAGAAAGGACTATGTGGCGGAGACCGACTTAAGGCGGTGTGCAATTTTGAGCAATAATTGGCTCTGAGAGAGAGACGAGCGGTGGGAGGAGCGTAGGTCAGCACGGGTCCCGCGCGGAAACTGCCGTCCCCTTCACACACATCCACACTCACTACCTCGCTACACAGGGAATTATGTATGGAAATTACCGTATTTTAGGGATTTTTCCTTCGTCTTGCACGATCGTTGCAAGAGAACGCGTGGTCGTAGAAGGATGGTTCTGGTGTCATTGGAAAGCTCAATTATCGCTCTTTCAGGGATACATAATTGTATTACGCTCTGGCTCTTGTTTATGCATGAAAAAGAGCACGGAAACAAGGTCGTCTAGGGTAAAACTACCCGCTTGGCGGGTAGTAGAAGTTTTTGACGGGCCCGCTCGTAAGGCGTTATTATAACAATTATTAAGCAAAACTAGGGGATGCGGGGAAGCCTATAGACTGAAGACTGAAAATGTTGTGTGGGTACCTCACATGGTTTTAAAGTAATTTATGAATAGACAGTTTTCAATGCTGTGGCCAAACTATTCCACCAATTTCTATTCTTTTGGTACCAAAACGTTTGGAATTGCGAGCCTCAACCAACTACGCAAACATGGTTTTGATCATCTGCTTAGTTTTAAAGATGTGGATTTTTAAGTGTTTTCAAAGTGTTTTCAAGATTGCCGAAAAAAACCCACGTGCAAAGCAAAACCTTTTCCATAACATTTGCGGAGCATTAAGCCGGTATCACACGAGCGCCTTTTCCCGCAACATGTATCCTCAACACTGGTCTGGCAGCTTATGAGGTCAACATTTAAAACTTTTCGGTCACTTAAATTTGTCTATCACCAGTCTAGTTTCCGATACCAGTGCAAAATATTCCAGCAAGGTTGCCAGAAAAATGTTGATTATCAAATGATGACTAAAAAAGCTCTCGTGTGATACCAGATTTGGTAGTGGAGTCTATATGCCAAAGCCCAATCACTTCCTATGAGTGGGAGAGACGGTATTTACGTTTCAATTTTTTCGGGAAATGGGCTGCCATGGACTTGTTTGGCCTCCATTTCGGAGGTTTAGCATATCAAAAGATGCCCAATACTAAAACGTACGTTGTGTGAAAGTTTGATCCCGAACCAAAATGCGGTTCTGGAGTTACTGCGTAAAATTAGGCGTGGAAAAATAATTTGGAAGAATAAGAAGATTTAATGATTACAATAGGAGTTCCCCGCAGGGCTCGAACCCCTAATAATAATAACAATGAATCTAAATAACTCCCCCTCAACTTTTGCCTTTATTCCCAGGTGATGAATAAGGTTGAAGAGAAGGTGGTTGAGTTAGTGAAAGAGGTTCAGAAGATATCGAATGAAGCCGAGGGTTCGCCTGAGCTGGCAAACCAACGAGGAATGGATATGGACCTGCTGAGGAACCACCACAACGCACACAATCATGTCTGCGACGTTACCATTCAGTGAGTTATTTTCGGGGCCCATTTTTCCCCCCATTACCTTTGAGATTTTAAGACATTCGCTTCATTAGTTTGGCGATGTTAACCCCTCTCTGTGCCAGCGACGTCTGTTTAGTTTTATTCTGGCTATATTTAGATGATTTTGTACAGATTGAGAAGGATTTGTGGTAGTAAAAAGGGCCAAGTGAGATAGTTTGAAGCCTGTTTATTGCTGGAGGCCCATTTCAAATTTAATTTAATTGTCTAATAGTAGTCAGAATAAAGTTAAGGGGGCTCACCGAAGGCTGGATCCTCCTAAATTACAGGCTTGCTAACGCTCGCCAGGAAAAAATAGACTCCTAAATGGCCAGAAAGATCTTGAAATTAATAGAAATTGGGCGAAATGTCTTAAAACCGGCAAACTAACGGGGAGAACGTCTTAAAATATCAAAACTAATGTTGCTAAACATAAGGGAGAAGGAGGAGGTACACATAATATTCCCTTAAGTGAAAATCTCCCCTTAAAGTTTTGTTGAGGTTTCAAAATGTATATACAAAATTTTTTGAACGAGACTATACCCATCCAAAATCAGCATAGAATTAATGAACGCATATATATATATCCAAAATCAGCATATAAATAATGAACGTGTCTATATCTATCCAAAGTCAGCATATAATTAATGAACGCGACTATATCTATCCTAAATCAGCATAGAATTTAATGAACGCGTCTATATCTATCCAAAATCAGCATAGAATTAATGAACGCGTCTATATCTATCCAAAATCAGCATAGAATTAATGAACACGACTATATCTATCCACAATCGGCATATAGTTAAAGAACGCGACTATACCCATCCAAAAATCAGCATAAACTTGAAGTTGATGCCACACGAACGCTATTTATGTCAATTTTTAAGGGCAATTGTACTCTGGCAGATTCAAAATATATGTTTCAAGAGAATTAAACTACCTAACATACACAATCTACAATCAGTCCAGTTTCCGATTATAATGTGCCTCATTATTAATTACACATTAATATGTGTAAAGAGCCTCAAAATGATACGAGAAAAAACTTGGTCATCGAAAATTGCCCAAAAAAGCGCTCGTGTGACACTGGTTTAACCCATACAGTGCCGGTGACGTCTTTTTCATTTGATTTCAGCTACATTTAGACGATTATATGAAGCTTAGGAAGGAGATATGGTAGCTAAGAGAATGAATGCAGATATTCTGTAGCCTTTGAATGGGTAACCGTCCCTTCTAAGCTGACTAAAATCGTCTAATAGTTGCCAGAATATAGAGAAAAGGACGTCACCGGCACTGGATGGGTTAATGTACGGTTGCGCTAATAAGTTATGTCTCAGCTGTCATTACCTTTGGTTCGCTCTGAGCTGTTTGTCTGATATTGAATCGGGTGGGTAAGTGTAGGAACATGTTTGTATATCTCACTCGCAATGAAGAAGTCGTGTTTAGATATGGCTGATACCAATTATGGATCAAAATATACTTGGTGCCGAGACATCACTTATTAGGCCGATTGTACCTATCCCAAATCAGCCGACCCTAAATTCCCGTTCTGTACAGGTCCACCGCCTGTGCTGATTCCCTGGGCTTGTGTCTGATGGTCAACGATGAGTTCCACAAATTCTGCCACGCCAACAACACCATGCCTTGTGCGGAGGGCTGCTACTGCTGCCATAGTGAGTAGTATTAGTAGTAAAAAAACCCAGTAGTAGTAGTAGTAGTAGCGGGGTTTTTTTTTTCAGTGAATAGCTGGTCATTAGAGGGGATGGTTGGTTTGAGGAGCAATTTAGTTATACATGTCTGGGACCTGGGAATCTTTTACTGGTGACCCCAAATGGGCCTGGGTCTCTGGGTCTTCTACTGGGCAACCTACTGTAGATGTGTGCGAGTTCTTATTTATATATTTATTTTATTATATAAATATATATATATATATATACTGTATATACATATATACAGTATAATTATACAGTATATAAATATATATATATATATATATAGTATATATTTGTTATATCAACTCTGCGTAAGCAGAGTGGTATCGCCCCCCCGTATGGTGGTACATGCTGGCCGAAATGTCTGTCTGTCCGAAAACTCCTAGTCCGTTCAACGGATTTTCACCAAACTTCACACGAACATTCGGTGCGTGAATGCTACGGTATTTAAAAAAAGTATTTATTAGTTTGTGCAATAATTTTGATTAGGTTAAAAGAATTGTTTCCCCCCCCCCTTCCCTCGGCCCTCCACCAGCCTCTTCCCCCTCCCCCCCCCCCAGCAATGATGATTGGTAGTAATAGTACTGTAGGTGTAGGTATGCCGTTTTGATGTTGGGCAAAACTGCGCGTCTACTTTATCAACTCTGCGTAGGCAGAGTGGTATCGCCCCCCGTATAGTGGTATATGCCGGCTGAAATGTCTGTCTGTCTGTCTGTCTGTCTGTCTTTCTGTCTTTCTGATAACTCCTCCTAGACCGTTTGACAGATTTTCACCAAACTTCACACAAACATTCGGTGCGTGAATGCGACACTAATTAAACAAATATTTTTTGAATTTGTGCAATAGTTATGATTTTAGGTCCAAAATATGGTTTTGCCCCCCCCCCCCCTCAACCAGTCTCCCGCCTCCCTCAGGACCCCCATCCCCCACCCTGTACCTATTCCCAAGCAATGATGATGGTGTTCTGTGTGTGTGTGCCCCGTAGGGGCAGACTCACACTGAACGCCATCATTCAGCGGGCGAAAAAAACTCGCCCGCATTTGTTAGGTTAAGTTAGTTTAGTTGACATTAGAAGTGATGGTAGCAATATTGGGGATAATGTTGATAGTAGTGATGATGGTGATAATAGCAGTGATGATGGTAGTAGTAGTGATAATGGTGACAATTGTAGTGATGATGATATAGTAGTAGTGATGATGGTGGTAATATTAGTGATGATGGTAACACTTCGCAGAGTTGGGTATGCCATTTTGATTTTGGGCGAAACGACACGTCTACTTTATTTATTTTATCAACTCTGCGTAAGCAGAGTGGTATCGCCCCCCGTATAGTGGTACATGCCGGCCGAAATGTCTGTCTGTCTGTCCGAAAACTCCTCCTAGACCGTTCGACGGTCTTTTACTTGAAGAGAAAAGAGATATTGTGTAGTGCGCTATACTCATTGCAGAGTATGCAAAATACTATCTACTCTCTTCTGCAACTGCTCAACTGGAGAACTATTTATAATTTTTGAGAAAGTGTGTTCCAGGTATAACAGATCTTACATGTGAAAAGTTTCCACAAATAGTATTGCTGAACCGTTCTAATTTCAACTTCCAGCCTTGGTTGTGAGGTTTATTCATATTGAGGCTAAACCTTTTGATTGAGGCTAAGCATTTAGCTAGCATCCATATTGTCAAACCAGTTAAGTAGTAAAAAAAACTTCAATGAGTTGATCTCATAGTCTGTGAATAACAAAATGCATTAACCCTTTCAATACCGGTGCCGTCCTTTCAACTTTATTCTGGTTACTATTAGACGATTCTGTTCTGTTTTAAAAGGGCCTCCAGAAACTAACAGGCTCCGAACTTCTCACTTAACCATTTTTACTTGTTTTTTCTATGTGTGTGAGGGAGACAAAAGGCGGAACTGTCTGTAGCAAGTGCCTCTCCCAGAGTTGAAAAAGTGACAGAACCAAAATCAAGGGACGTTCGAGCCAAAATGCCTGGACACACGGAGTTTGAAGCAATCTAAGTCATAGGAAAAGGGAAAAACTGATTCTGGGAGAGAGTTCCAGAGCTCAGCAGTTGAATAGAAGAAAGACAGAGTAGGGGTGGGATTGTGTTGCAAGGCGGGTACTACACACCCTACGTAGAGGAGGTGTTATACACTGGGAATGCTCTGAGGAACACTGATAATTGTAGTAGCGATAGAATAGCGTGAGGTATGCAATATTGCGGCGAAGACAGAGAGATTGCAGAGAGTTGGTGAGTGGACGGGAGTTAATGATACGAGAGGCTTTCCTTTCTACTTTGTCTAGGAATGCGGTGTGAGAAGATCCTCCCCACACATGTGAACAATACTCAATACAAGGACGCACTGTGCCCCTGTACAGAGCCATAAGCTGTGCAAGGATAAAGAACCCCTTGAGGCAGTTGGGCACACCCAGCTTCTGGGAGGCTGCCTTAGCAAGACTGGTAATATGGTCCTTCCAAGTGAGAGAAGAAGAAAAGGAGACACTAACACAGATCCTTCTTAAACTGCCCCAAATCGTCTAAATATAGCTAGATTAAGATTAAAAAGACGTTGCCGGTATAGAAGGGGTTAATTACCGACGATGTGTGTATTTACATATTAATACAAAAAAAAAAAAAAAAAAAAACGTATAATAATTCCACGATTTTTTTAGTGACTGTACACCGACATTCAAAATTCGTCGATAACCTTGATGGGAAATTGTGTATACATTCCAGAAATAATAACACTAATATGGCAGGCTATCCCACGAAAAAAAAAAAAAAAAGTTTAAGGAGGTAGTGGATATTTTTGTTGATCTATTTATATATTTATTTATTTATATATGTTTTTAGTTTCCTCGCTAGACCTCCATCAAGCTTTAAAAAACACCCCCTAGATTCTTTTTCACATGTTTTTACTCCTAAAATTACAGGCTCGCTATCGCTCGCCAGGAAAAGAATCGACACCTAAATGGCACGAAAGGTCTTAATATGGACAAAGAAATGGGTCAAAAGATCTCAAAATTGCCGAATTAATGAAACGAACGTCTTAAAATGTCAAAACTGTTGGGGCTAAAGATTATGGAGAAGGGGGTCCAGAAAAAGCCACTACCTCCCCCTTAAGCGTGGTTACAATGAACAAAATACTATAATGTTACAGTATTGGTTTTCATTCACGACTTTTATTATAGTTGGGAGTATGTACATTCTAAGATTAAGGGGAGGCAGTTGGTTTTCCTCCTCCTCCTCCTCCTCCCTCATGTTTAGCCCTATTAGTTATGAGATTTCATGACATTCGCCTCTTTAGTTTGGTGATTTTCAGACATTTTGCCCCATTCCCTTGCCAACATTAAGACCTTTCGTGCCATTTAGGTGTCGATCTTTTTCTGGCGAGCGATAGCGAGCCTGTATTTAAAGAGGAATCGGCCTTCGGCCGGGACATTTTTCTGCCGAAAAATTTACAAATTTATATCGAAGGGGGGTCTTGTGGGTTTTTTAAAAGTTTGATAGGGGTTTAGAGAGCAAACTAAACCCCCTTCCTTAAACCATTGAGCCGAACCAGTAAATTATGCTGCACAATACCGTCTGAGCTCCCTTAATATGCAATATTCGAGAATGCATACTATATCGTAGGCTTGTGCATACACCTTTAACTGTCTTGATAGCCTAATGCTTAGTGTGCGGAATTTCGGTGAGAGTATCCTAGGTTCGAGTCCTTGGAGTACCACATGTATTCATTACTTCCATTGATTTCATTAGTTAGGTTTATTTGTAAATTAATTGGTGAGTTGGTGAAAGCAAATATGAATATTTTCTCGTCTAGAGGCAGGGGGTGAACTCTTAAACTCAGGCGTAAAATACAATGATATAATTATTATATTATTATTACAGCTTACGAGGTGTACTCACCTCTTCCCCAGGATGAAGACTAATGTAAGTATTAAATAAATAAATATATATATATATATATATATATATATATATATATATATATATATATGTGTGTGTGTGTGTGTGTGTGTGTGTGTGTACTTACTCTAGTTGTATTTACTCTAGTTGTATTGCGGGAGTGAGCATGCTCGTTATTTCCCGCCTCCTATATGTGTAGGTGTTATATGTATCGTTGGAATGGCTGTGGATGTGTGTGTAGTCTGTAATGTTAGCCAATTGGCGACATCGGAAACGAAGGCTTAGGGTGGATCTGTATGGTACCATTCTCACTATAGACGGTACCGTCTCGCCCGAAGGCTTAGGTAGCCATCAGCTTAGGTGAGCCATATGATACCCATCTCGCCTTGTACCATTTTTGCCAACCCCAGATGGGACGTCACAACGTCGTCCACTTATTCCAGGTACCTATTTACAGCTAGGTGAACTGAGGCTAACACATGAAAGGAGACAAGCCCAATTTGTCTCCGCCCGGCCGGGGATTGAACCCCCGACCCCTCGTGTGTGAGACGAGAGCTCTACCTACTAGGCTACGAGCTGTGTGTGTGTGTGTGTGTGTGTGTGTGTGTGTGTGTGTGTGTGTGTGTGTGTGTGTGTGTGTATTTCATCGAGCTGACTCATTGAATAATGTATTACTATTGAATTTATCCTATTTTAAAATGACTGTATTTCCTATATATGAAACATATTCTGTTATGCGTGCGATATTAGGTAATGCATTAATCCAACTTGACTTTTCTTCGAATTCAATTTCAGACCAAATCCTGCGAGCTTTCCCCAACTGAGTGCCCATCAGAACATCTCTAACATACCAGCTCGTAACTAACAACAGAAAACGGGGACATTTGATAGATTCAGCAGAACAACAACAACAACAACAACAACAACAACAGTAACAACAACAATACAAAAATGACAACAACAAGAGTGAACCGAGCCATAATACGTCTCTCATTGTTTTATAAGGGGGCCCACCTCGTTATTTTCTCTTTCTCCCTCTTTCTCTGGCTAGTATCCATTTGGCCCTATTCAGCCTACTGTTTTAAGACGTTTATCTCCATCGAGGTGTCGATTTATTTCTGGCGAGCGGTAGCGAGCCAGCATATTTAAAAACAAAAATTTGACAGCAGGTTAAATTTGTACATTTTTCGATAGAAAAATGTATCAAGCGAAGCCGAATTTTTCCATACAATGCTGGCTTGCTATCGCTCGCCAGGAAGAAATCGACACCTGGATGGGGATAAACGTCTTAAAACAGTAGATTGTATGGGGCCGAATGAATACAAGTCAGAGAAAGAGAGAAAAATAGCAGGTCACCCCCCTTAACGGAGACCAAAACTAACTTGGCGAACCTACCCTACCTTTATACTTATGTAGAGTTAGTTATGCATTTATGATATTAACCCTTTTACCACCATTACGTTATTTTCTTCACATTCTGGTTACCTTTAGGCGATTTTCTTTAGTTTATAATCTACATCTACGTCTTAAATGGGTAAATAAGATCCCAATAAACCCTCTTAGTAACATATAGGTCCTTCTTAAACTGCATAAACACATCTAATTTTTCCCAGAATCAAAGGGAAACAGGCATCATGGTGCTCTGATAATAAGGGGGGTCACCGGCTTTTTTGTCTTTCCCTCCTTTTCTATCTTTCCCTGGCTTGTATCCATTCGGCTCCATTCATCCAACTGTTTTAAGACGTTTATCCCCATCCAGGTGTCGATTTCTTCCTGGCGAGTGATAAATAGCCAGTATTGTATGGAGAAATCCGGCTTCGCCGGAGAAATTTTTCTATCGAAAAATGTACAAATTTAGCTTACTGTCAAAACAAAAATATATATATGCTGGCTTGCTACCGCTCACCAGGAAAATATTGACACCTGAATGGGGGTAAACGTCTTAAAACAGTAGACTGAATGGGGCCGAATGGATAAAAACCACAGAGAGAGGAGAGAAAGAGAAAAAGAGCGAGGTGGGCTCCCTTAACCCCTTTAGTATTCGAGGACACCCTCTTCTATTTAATTCTGGATATTATTAGACCATTTTATTCAGATTAGGAAAGATCTGTGAGAGTCAAGGGTTAATTTAAATAGTGTATACACCTTTGATATATTCTTATGCTAAGTAAATCCGTATATTCCATGTGATACATATTATATATAATATATTTAACAAGGTGTTTAACTGCTAAGATGCATACATTATTATTTGGGCCATCTGGGTATGTTGCCGATATGCATTCCACATAATTATATGTATGGTTATTTAAACCTTCATTTAGCGAATTAATGTGTAATGGTACTACAGGCTATTGGTATGATACTAAGATATATACAAAATTAAAGTCCGTTCATTCTAGGTTGGGCAGAAATCGTAACCCCTAACCTCTCATAACTCAAAAAGGACTTGAGTAATCGAGCTAATATTGCTACCAACTAGGAAGACTTGGCCAGGGAATATGTGTATAAATTGACGGCTCATTTACTCTAGCCTTTTTTGAGTTACAGAGGCAAGAGAGAACTATTTCTGCCCAACCTAGAATGAACGGACCATAGTAAAAAGTGGTGTAGCACATTCATAACTTCGCCAAAATAATTGTCCTAGTAGTTGATTAATTGTCCTAGGAGTTGATTAATTGTCCTAGGAGTTGATTAATTGTCCTCGGAGTTGATTAATTGTTCTAGGAGTTGATTAATTGTCCTAGGAGTTGATTAATTGTCCTCGGAGTTGATTAATTGTCCTAGGAGTTGATTAATTGTCCTAAGAGTTGATTAATTGTCCTCTGAGTTGATTAATTGTCCTAGTAGTTGAATAACTGTCCTAGGAGTTTATTAATTGTCCTAGGAGTTAATTAATTATCCTAGGAGATGATTAATTGTCCTCGGAGTTGATTAATTGTCCTAGGAGTTGATTAATTGTCCTCGGAGTTGATTAATTGTCCTAGGAGTTGAATAATTGTCCTAGGAGTTGATTAATTGTCCTCGGAGTTGATTAATTGTCCTAGGAGTTGATTAATTGTCCTCGGAGTTGATTAATTGTCCTCGGAGTTGATTAATTGTCCTAGGAGTTGATTAATTGTCCTCGGAGTTGATTAATTGTCCTAGGAGTTGAATAATTGTCCTAGGAGTTGATTAATTTTGACCTGGAGTGTACATTTAATAGGGATACAATATACATAATATCCAATTAATAAAATATAATTATTTATTCCAAGAAGGATGTGGACAATATTATTACAATTTGAATTAAAGCAGAAATATTAAATTATTGTTGGTATCAATATTCCTGTTTACATAAGATTGTTCCAAAATAAGCAAGAGACTAATGAATTTTACATAACGTAGTATTAGGTCAGTCAATTGACCATTTGCGAGTTTCAGGCTATAAGAAAGTTGGAGCCAGAAACATCGCTATTAAGCAGAAATACGATAATAATGTAGGTTTCTGATGGATAGAAAGTATGGATTTATATATGTACTACAACCGCAATTTAGCGGTTAATTCTGCTAAATATTGATGTCTACAGCTCCAACTTCCTTATAGAACGAAACTCGCAAGTGGTCAATTAACTCTTGCAGTATACGATGCCGTCTTTCTTAAGGGGGCCCATCTTGCTTTTTTTATCTTTCTCTCCCTCTTTCATTGGCTTGTATCCATTCGGCCCCATTCAGCCTATTGTTTTAAGACGTTTACCCCCATCCAGGTGTCAATATTTTCCTGGCGAGCGGTAGCGACCCAGCATATATATATCTGTTTTGACAGCAAGCTAAATTTGTACATTTTTCGATAAACAAATGTCTCCAGCGAAGCCAGATTTCTCAAAAGAATGCTGGGTCGCTATCGCTCGCCAGAAAGAAATCAACACCTAAATGGGGATAAACGTCTTAAAACAGTTGGGTGAATGGGGCCGAATGGATACAAGCCAGGGAAAGAAAGAAAACGAGAGAAATATAAACAAAAAACGGTGACCCCCTTTAAGGGAGAAGGGTTTATTTGTTTGGTCGATATATTTATTTATTTATTAGAAGTTTAGTTTCCTCCCTAGACCTCCATCGAACTTAAACAAAAGAAAAGAAAAACATCCCCAAGATCCCCCTTCTAGATATATTTGTACGTTATTCGGTAGAAAAATTACCCTCTTCAATTATCGTTCGTCAGTAAAATAATATGGATACCTATAAAGGGCACGAAGTCTTAATATTGACTAAGAAATGAGGCGAAAGATCTTAAAATCGCCAAACTAACGGTCCGAACGTCTCTGATAACTAATGGGGCTAAACATGAGGGAGAAGGGGGGGGGGGGACATAACAAATAAAACAACCATCTCCCCCTACTATTTCTTGGCTACCAGATAGTGTTAATTAAGGGGTTAATGCCTGGTTTTTGGACTATATATAAATATTGATTGATTTCATCGCTAGACCTCCATCAACCTTAACAAAAACACCCCCTACACCCCACTTCAAGATAAATTTCCACATTTCTCGGTAAAACAAAATGGCCCGGCCGAAGATCGCTTCCTCTAAAAGATACGGGATCGCTATCGTTCGGCAGGATAAAATCAACAACTAAATGGTACGAAAGGTCTTAATATTAACAAAGAAAGGAGGTGAAAGGCCTCAAAATCGCCAAACTAACAGTGCGAACGTCTTATAATCTCAACACTAATATGCTTAACATGAAGGAGAAGGGAGTCCAGAAAAAGCGATGTCGATGTCGTGAGGCAATTATAATAAGCCCGCATAACACACTTAGTAATTTATGCGACGATTGTCTCCCGAGTTGCAAAGGTCAAAATCGGAATATACACTGTGGGAAAATAATGGGTGTGGAAATGTGTACCGGTATGTGTGCATAATGTGTATCATGTATGTATAATTGTATAATGTGTATAATGTGTGTATAATGTGTATATGCGTGTGTGTATAATGTGTGTATGATGTTTATAATGTGTGTATAATGTGTGTATAATGTTTATAATGCATGTATGATGTGTATAAGGTGTGCATAATGTGTATAATGTGTGTATGATGTGTATATAATGTGTATAATGTATGTATGATGTGTATAATGTGTATAATGTGTGTATAATATGTGTAATGGTATAATGGGTGTGGAAATGTGTATAATAACCTACCCATACAGAGATATACTCTGTTTAATATCATCTGACGGTGAATTGCTACGTCTCCGTCTTGTATATTCA
The DNA here is from genome assembly GCA_032716605.1 of Paralithodes platypus. Classification (NCBI taxonomy): domain Eukaryota; kingdom Metazoa; phylum Arthropoda; class Malacostraca; order Decapoda; family Lithodidae; genus Paralithodes; species Paralithodes platypus. The sequence goes on along the minus strand of CM064483.1, from coordinate 55,876,185 downwards.
GCTATTACCAAGATATGTTTGCTGAAATATGATGTTAGTTATGAAAACTTGGTGTAATTATTAGTTTCATATTTTTTCCATTAGTCATCGAGATTAGGTGCCTAGGGATTCAGTTTACCGCCAGCTGAAATGAAACCGATTATAGTCATGGTAATATACCAATCATTAACCCCTTCAGCACCATGACACCTTTTTAACTTTGACTGGCTAAAATTAGATGATGTTATGCAGTTTAAGAAGAACCTATGTCACTAAGAGGGTTTATTGAGCTCGTATTTACCCATTTGAGTCGTATAAGTAGATTAATAACTAAAGAAAATCGTCTAATGGTAACCAGAATATGATGACAATTACGTAATGGTGGTGAAGGGGTTAACAAGGTAAATCATTATCAATATACCCGCTGATTTTATACCCCTTGTCATACCCTGTTTGTACCCTTAATATCTTAGTGTACTGAAGGAGTCCATTATCCGATAATTTGTATTATTTCATTATACTCACATTACTACTGCTATTATTATTAGTATTTTTTTATTTTATTTTTTTTTTATTTTTTTTTATTATATAATGATATTTACCGATACGAGATTATAAGGCGGGAGAAATCTATATATCTCACATAACATTATTTCACCAGAAATATAAGAAATCCATGATGTGATGATCACATGAATTCTGCCTCCTGGAGTTCCTCAAAATCACTCAGACATCACCTCATCCACATAGAGCTTAGTATGGATCGGCTCCTACGATATTAGACACCTAAGTAATCGAAAATAACACAGTGTAAGGCACCATCTCGTATACAAGGTCATACAGAGCTGCCAAAGCTACTTGGCACACTTGAATATATAGTTATATTATATAATAATATAGGCTGGTCCTGTCCAGAGTGAGGTTTGGCATCCTCTACCCTACCTTAGCCGTTTCTATCTGTCTCTTTCCTTGTACTATTTTTCCTAGTATTAGGAAATCCTACTAGTAGGAATCCTTCTCTCCTTGTACAATTCACTTACTTGACGAAACAGATAAAGGGACTAGGTAGCGCCAAAGTGGTCCCAGACCTTAAGACTTTAAACTTTAAATTTTGTTTCTGTTCGGGCTCTGTCTAGTGTCGCCCCCCCCCCCCCTCCAGCTATGGGATATGTGCCGGAGTATATTCATACATACATACAAAATAAAACTCACATTATTTATCATAACGTTGTATACATTGTGTAGCCCATGATATTAACAATAAGGCAAACATAATTATCAGCTCGCACACACACACACACACACACACGTACATATATAATCAGATTAGAATGAGCTACTACTGAAATACATTTAGTTATGATGTCATTTGATAACTCATTAATGGGATTAATCCTATTGAAGCACTCGCTTTTGATGTATTGAGGCTTGTGACACATTGTCAGGTGCGGCCATTTAATCATTAATCATATCTGTCAACCATGATTCAAATAATACATACATTCTGGAATACATAACCATGATTCAAATTATACATACATTCTGGAATACATAACTGTGATTCAAATAATACATACATTCTGGAATACATAACCATGATTCAAATTATACATACATTCTGGAATACATAACTGTGATTCAAATAATACATACATTCTGGAATACATAACCATGATTCAAATTATACATACATTCTGGAATACACAACCATGATTCAAATTATACATACATTCTGGAATACATACATGACCATTAATACATGTATGTATGTACTAGAACAAAAGTAACCGTATAATTATATAATATGTAAAACAACTGTGTCTCTTAAATGATATAGCCACATAATATTTAGATGAACACCAAATTAATCCTTTTATTATTACAATGTTTCGCTATACAACCTTTTTACATCAAACTGGAAAATACAATTGAATTATACATCCATCTGTTCAGTTATAGATCAGATGACGCAGCTGTAGCCTGAGGGTGATGGTGTAGTAATATAGGTAACTGAAGCTGTGGGTGATGGTGTAGTAGTATACTGTAAGTAACTGAAGCTGTGGGTAATGGTGTAACAATATAGGTAACTGAAGCTGTGGGTAATGGTGTAGCAATATAGGTAACTGAAGCTGTGGGTGATGGTGTAGTAGTATACTGTAAGTAACTGAAGCTGTGGGTAATGGTGTAACAATATAGGTAACTGAAGCTGTGGGTAATGGTGTAGCAATATAGGTAACTGAAGCTGTGGGTGATGGTGTAGTAGTATACTGTAAGTAACTGAAGCTGTGGGTAATGGTGTAACAATATAGTTAACTGAAGCTGTGGGTAATGGTGTAGCAATATAGGTAACTGAAGCTGTGGGTAATGGTGTAGTAGTATACTGTAAGTAACTGAAGCTGTGGGTAATGGTGTAGCAATATAGGTAACTGAAGCTGTGGGTAATGGTGTAGCAATATAGGTAACTAAAGTTGTGGGTGATGGTGTAGTAATATAGGTAACTGAAGCTGTGGGTGATGGTGTAGCAATATAGGTAACTGGGTAATGGTGTAGCAATATAGGTAACTGAAGCTGTGGGTAATGGTGTAGCAATATAGGTAACTGGGTAATGGTGTAGTAATATAGGTGACTAAAGCTGTGGGTAATGGTGTAGTAATATAGGTAACTGAAGTTGTGGGTAATGGTGTAGCAATATAGGTAACTGAAGCTGTGGGTAATGGTGTAGTAATATAGGTAACTGAACCTGTGGGTGATGGTGTAGCAATATAGGTAACTGTGGGTAATGGTGTAGCAATATAGGTAACTGAAGCTGTGGGTAATGGTGTAGTAATATAGGTAACTGAACCTGTGGGTGATGGTGTAGCAATATAGGTAACTGTGGGTAATGGTGTAGCAATATAGGTAACTGAAGCTGTGGGTAATGGTGTAGCAATATAGGTAACTGGGTAATGGTGTAGTAATATAGGTAACTGTGGGTAATGGTGTAGCAATATAGGTAACTGAAGCTGTTGGTAATGGTGTAGCAATATAGGTAACTGAAGCTGTGGGTAATGGTGTAGCAATATAGGTAACTGAAGCTGTGGGTAATGGTGTAGCAATATAGGTAACTGGGTAATGGTGTAGTAATATAGGTAACTAAAGCTGTGGGTAATGGTGTAGTAATATAGGTAACTGAAGTTGTGGGTAATGGTGTAGCAATATAGGTAACTGAAGCTGTGGGTAATGGTGTAGCAATATAGGTAACTGGGTAATGGTGTAGCAATATAGGTAACTGTGGGAAATGGTGTAGTAATATAGGTATCTTAGGCTGTGGGTAATGGTGTAGTAATATAGGTAACTGCAGCTGTGGGTAATGGTGTAGCAATATACTGTAGGTAACTGAAGCTGTGGGTAATGGTGTAGTAATATAGGTAACTGGGTAATGGTGTAGTAATATAGGTAACTAAAGATGTGGTTAATGGTGTAGTAATATAGGTAACTAAAGCTGTGGTTAATGGTGTAGTAATATAGGTAACTGAAGCTGTCGGTACTGGTGTAGTCATATACTGTAGGTAACTGAAGCTGTGGGTAATGGTGTAGTAATATAGGTAACTGAAGCTGTGGGTAATGGTGTAGTAATATAGGTAACTGAAGCTGTGGGTAATGGTGTAGTAATATAGGTAACTGGGTAATGGTGTAGTAATATAGGTAACTCAAGCTGTGGGTTAACCCCTTGCGTATCTAGGACGCTATGTTTACCTTATTCTGGATAACATTAGACAATTGTATTCAGTTTCGAGAGGCACTCTGGTATTGAAAAGGTGAGGTCTATCTCAATTCTCTCTCTCTCTCAAAATTCCTTCCTAATCTGTGGAACATTGTCGAATGATAGGTAAATATAAGGACGAAATGTGTCCTCAAATACTAAAAGGGTTAAATAGTGCAAGCCAAATCAAGACTGCATGTTGAGCTGGCTATGATACTATGCTTGGCTTAACTCTTAGAAGATAGGGTGCCGCAGTTCTTTTTGTGTTCCCTGGCTATTAACACTCAAGCCGCGGTGCCCGTCATATGACGGGCAAGAGATAAATGGCCTATCCTTTGGTGCCCATCATATGACGGGTGGCATTCTGAGCACATTAGGGGCTCTGAGAGAGAGTCAGCGCATTGGGAGGACGATAGGCGGGCTCTGACCGCTCGGCACCACCACTGGGCCGTGTCTGGGCATTCGCCATATTCGCCATAATTCGCACAACCTCCGTGGTGTTATCTCATCACATCGTCCAACATTCGAAGGGCAATAGCCGTGCATTCGCCATTTTCGCCCTTTGTCTCACTTCATTCGCCCTTAATCGCCCTCAATTGTCGCACAACATTCGTCATTTTCGCCAAAAAATTCGCCATATTCGCACTTTGGTTGTACTTCCGTCGCACTGCAATCGAGGAAATTCAACTTTTTCGCTTTCATTCGCTTCTGAAAAACCCCTATTCGCCGCGAATTTTGGGACATAGAAAAAAAACACGGCCGCACGGCATTCGCCATCGAAAATTCGCACAGTGGGATACCCCCTTAAATTAGCTGACCATTCGGCTAAATATTGATGGCCACAGCTCCAACTTCCTTATAGACCAAAACTCGCAAGTGGTCAATTACTTGAATATTTTGGACAATCAAACTCTATCGCCAAATTACTGTGGAGCCATATCTAGTGCTTGTGCGATATATATATACAGTATATATATTTGTTTCTATGTGAATGAGGGAGACAAAAGGCATAGCTGCCTGCATCGAGTGCCTTCCTCAGATTTCAAAGAGTGACAGGGCCGAAATCAAGGGACGTTCGAGCTAAAATGCCTGGACACACGGAGTTTGAAGCAATTTAAGTCATAGGAAGAGGAAAAGACTGATTCTAGGAGAGAGTTCCAGAGCTCAGCAGTTGAATAGAAGAAAGTCTGAGAATAGCGTTTCACTCTTGGGTTGGAGAGTTGCACAGAGTAGGGGTCGGATTGTGTTGCAAGGTGGGTACTGCGTATCCTACGTAGAGGAGGTGGTATACACTGGGAAAGCTCCGAGGGACACTGATAGAATAGCGAGAGAGATGCAACATTGCGGCGAAGAGAGAGAGATTGCAGAGAGTTGGTGAGTGGACGGGAGTTAATGATACGAAAAGCTTTCCTTTCTACTTTATCTAGGAGTGTGGTGTGAGAGGATCCTCCCCACACATATGAACAATACTCAATACAAGGACGTACTGTGCCCCTGTACAGAGCAAGAAGTTGCGCAGGGGTAAAGAACCCCTTGAGGCGGTTGAGCACACCCAGCTTCTGGGAGGCTGCCTTAGCGAGACTGGTAATATGGTCTTTCCAAGTGAGAGCAGAAGAAAAAGAGACACCGAGAACATTGAGAGAAGATGAAGGGTTGATTTTTGTATTGTTGAAAAATAAGGGATAGTCCTCTGGAGGTTCCTGACGGGTAGTAAGATGGATATATTGAGTTTTGGAAGCATTAAATGCAACAAGGTTTTCTCTACCCAAATTAAAAATAGTAGCTAGATCAGAAGGTAAGTATTTTATGGCTTTATTACGTTTACTTTTGAGGGACTGTTGGCTGGGGCGTTCTGGAAAACTAATTGAGTGGTGTAAGGTAGAGTCGTCTGCATATGAATGGATGGGACTGGATGTACAGTTGAGAAGATAATTTATGAAAATTAGACAGCGAATAGGAGATATCTTGAAGGAGGGTCTTGGGGTGTTTATTTTAAGCTAGATTGTCTAGACACGGCTATAATGCTCCTGTCTCCACTTTATTTACTTAATGGACCTATCTATTTGAGCACACCTCTAGGCTCTACACTAGGTACAGTCACGGTCGTTAGTCTCTATCTATCTATCTACTGCAGGGGTTCCCAACCTTTTTGTTCCTCTGTACCACTTGGGCATTCTGATAGGTACCAATGTACCCCTATCAATTTAGGATATAAATGAATAAAATTAAGTAAATGTTATATTATTTTATTATGAAATATGTATGTGCAGACTGTATAGGGATCTTAGTATTGATATTATCAATAAAATTAACTCGGTGACTATAACATATTTTGATCTGTCACATACTCGGACATTATCGGGCGGTACTGCAGCTGGGGGCGGTTCGTTCGTGGCCACCCCTTCGGGGATCACGGCGTCAGGCAAGATAGATAGATAGACTGCAGCTGTCTCGAGTTGGTATACATACCTGATTGTTTCACGTCCAATACAGATTGAGGGACGCAGGAAGTCACATAATAGTGAAAAAAAAATGGAATAGTCACCTCACTGATATCATTTTAAGGGAAGGATGTAGTATCCGGGTGTATGGTCCGAACGGTTGTCACGTTTACATAGGTCGATCGCTCACGGTTAAGTTCCCGTAAATGTATACCCCTGCTGGCAATATATATGATGATGACAATAAGTCATGGGGGGTGGGGGGGGGGGGGGTGAGGGGGCAAAGCCCCCCTTCAACCTATTATTGTATCCCATGGCAGTCAAAATAGACGGGAACATGATTGCGAGCGTCCGCATAGTGTAAGGCGGGCGGTCCACCCGGTAACTACATTCTTGCCAATTTTAATATAAGTTTTGCTTACTGAAATGAAGAAATTGATTAAAACACAACTTTGTGCAATCTGCCTGTAGATTAGAACACCATGTTTTGTACACTATGGTTATTCTGTCAGACCCCTATGTACCCCCTGAGAAGTGCAAATCTACCCCTGGGGGTACATGTACCCCAGGTTGGGAACCCTTGATTCTACTGTATATGCTCAGGCCCAATCCCCACTTTTCCTATTTTTTATTTTATTTTCCTTTTTTATTATTTTGTTTTGTTTTTGTTTGTATTTTTTTGGGGGTGGCTGACTCAAGACAGAGCAAGAACAGAAAAACACAAACCACAAGACAAAACAGCGAACAAACACAGACAAAACACAAAATTCACACACAGCTAGGTCACCCAGGAGAATACGGTCGTTAGCGCTGATCCATATATTATATTTTTTTAAGCTGCTTGGGGTTGTAAGTAAACACCCTGTCGATTCTATTAAGTAACACCCCGTTCATCAATGATCAATTACAAACCCCAATGCACTTGAATAAACTGATGAAAGTATTTGGTCCTCCCGGGATTCGAACCGGATGTTTGTGTTTCGGAGGTAAATTATTGGAGCTTCGGAATGTATCAGGGTTGGTTACCACGACTGGGGAGGGTCTGTATGCCGTCACATACCTTACCCCCTGCGCATGCGCGGCCCCGCCCACTGCCCAAAATGTACAAATATTATATTAGATTAGATTAACCTAACTTAACCTAACCTAACCTAACCCTAATATAATATAATATAATATAACATAACACAAACAACAAAATAAAAATACAAAAATACACTAAATCCGAGTGAAATCGAACACTGGTTTTCTCGGTGTCGGGTGAGAGCTCTACTGACTGAGCTACAGAGCGACCTGGCAGTAACGGTTTGAAGGCTATATTTAAACGCGGGAAACGGGGGGTGGGGCCAAGAGAGGCTTACATTTTCGCGCACGCGCAGAGGGTAAGGTATGTGGCATGTGGCGGCGTACATCCCCTACCCCACAACTGTGTGTTGGCCTACTAGTTACCTCTCCTCTGCTTGTCTACAATTTATATATAATGTCTCTGGAAAAGTTTAGATTACATAATTGTAATTGGATTTAAAACTTCCATAGTCTACTGTTATTAACATGTTAATTACATATGAATTTATGGTAGGTTTATCACGATAGGAATAATAAGTATATTCTGTTGGCTACTGTGTATAATGTTTAAGAGGGGATGGCGTATTTATTTGCTCTTATATATATTTTTTGTTTACATATATTGAAATTTCCTCCCTAAACCTCCATCAAGCTTAAAATAAACACCCCAAGACCCTCCTTCAAGATAAATTTGTACGTTTTTCGATAGAAAAATGTCACGGCCGAAGGCCGGTTCCTCTTAAATTACAGGCTCGCTATTGCTCATCAGAAAGAAAAGTCGACACCTAAATACATACATACTGTACATACATACATATATGAAATGTTAAGACTGAGTGTCCACACATACGTGCAGTTTCAGTCTCTTGTCCTAATGACGGCATTCCAGGCAACCCTGTTAAGGGCTGCTTCACTTGTCAAATTCTTGGATTTCAGATCGGTACGTATAGTCCAATCCCAGGTCTTCCTCGGTCCACCCATTGGTGCAGCTCCCTCCACAATCACAGACCTGCATTTTTTCACCCAATTTTGTTCATCCATTCTCTCCACATGTCCATACCATCCCAGTCTACTTGTATGCATCACCTCGCTAATACTCTTTATACCTAAACGTCTCCTCAGCTCAACATTTGTTATTCTATCCTGTAGCCTGGCCCCACACATCCATCTCACCATTCTCATCTCATTACGTTCCATTCTGTTGACATCCTCTACTTTAACGGCCCATGTTTCTGAGGCATACGTCATTGCACTTCTAACACATGAGGCATACACCTTTCTCTTCAAGGGGAGAGGCATTCTTTTCATGGTCAGGATTGGCAGCAGTTCTCTGAACTTCCCCCAGCCACACCTAATTCTAGCAACAGTGGCAGCCTCGGCCCCACCACCGGCAGAGATGGTATCTCCTAGGTAACAAAACTTGTTCACCAGCTCCAATGACTCATTTCCAAAATTCACAGCCACAGGATCATCACTTAACACAAGCTCGCCTTTGCACACTACGCACTCAAATTTCTCTATTTCTGACTTATCCTTCAGCAGGGGTCCCTTTATTCTACTACAGCGCTTACGCCCATGGTGTACCCAACATCGACAGATGCTACATTGAATTGAGTTAACGCCCACTCCCTTTCCACACACTGCACATGGGTATGCACTGCTCTTTTCCACATTGCCTAGTTTCAATCTACAATGCATAACCTTGGTTTTGTTAATATTGACTCTTAAACCCTTGCTCGCCATGCCCTCTCTCCACTCTCTGAATTTGGCCTCAGCATCTTGCATACTGTCAGCTATTAGGACTAAATCATCTGCATAAAACAGTTCCAGCGGGAGTCTGCCTCTAAAAACTCTAGACAGTGCCTCCAAGACCATAATAAAGAGGAGGGGGCTTAACACTGAACCCTGATGGACTCCAACACGGACTGCGAACTCATCACTCAGTACACCCTTCACCCTCACCGCACTTCGCGAATCCTCATACATCTTCATTATCACACACACCAGCCACTCTTCCACACCAAGTTTCCTCATAGCCCACTGCACAACATCTCTAGGCACCCTATTAAAGGCCTTCTCCAGGTCTACAAACACAAAGTAAAGATCCCTGCCTTTTAGTAAGTATCTTTCCTGTATCTGCCTGACTATGAAGATAGCATTGGTTGTACCCCATCCTGGCATAACACCAAACTGCATATCATCAATGGAGACGCTTTGCCTGATCAAACCCTCAAAGACTCTCTCACAGACCTTCATGATTTGGTCAAGCATTTTCAGGCACCTATAATTTCCTCTATCTAGCGTATCCCCTTTTCCTTTGTATATATTTACTATTACACTTTTGAGCCAATCCTCTGGGATTTTCTCATCTTTAATAATGGTGTTTATCAACTCAGTGACTAAGTTTACACCAGTCTCCCCTGAGGCTTTTATCATCTCAGCGACAATGTCAGAGCAACCTGGAGCTTTACCGTCCTTCATTTTATTGATTGCGTCGCTCACTACAGCTGGTGCTATCAAAGGAGGGGGCCCAGATATTGTTTTTTCGATACTAAGCTGTTCCTTATCCCATTCAAACTCTACATTTAGCAATCGTTCATAGTGTGCTTTCCATGCTTCTCTGATTTAATTTTCTGCATACACAATCTTCCCATTATCGTTTCTAACACACTGTTCACCTATAATATCCCTACTGTCATAAGCTCCGCCGTCGATGCGTCTCGTGGCGGGAAGCTCAGCCATGTCCTTTCGTTCCCGGCTCTTTCCTCTACTCGGCCACTGTTTCCCATTCTTCCACTGTGGTGAGGTGTGGTAGGATGAGAGGGAAAACTGTTTGGTGGTGGTGAATGCTTGGTTAACTGTTTCCCTGTTATTTCACTTATGGTGATGGATAAGTTGTTCCTTGGTGTTGGGGGACATGTCATCCCGATAGTAGTATCTTGGGTGCCTTTTGTTGGGCTAGGAGTTGTTACCTTGTGGCCTTGAGGTTTGGTGGTCATAGGAGCAAAATTGCTTGGTGGTGGTGCTTGCTTTTCCATTATTTCAGTAATGGTTAGTACGCGGAATTTCGGTGCGAGTATCTTAAGTTTGAATCCTTGGAGTACATGTATTCATTAATTAGGTGTATTTGTAAGTTAATTGGTGGGTTGGTGATATGAAGTTATTGTCTTTTAAGACTATTCCAAGTAGTCTTCTAGAAAATGAAACTAAAACATGCCTCATCTGATTGAGAAGGTAATGAAATGTTAAAACAAAATTGTCGTGGGAGGATGTAAGTTTAATAAATTTGACATGTATATTTTGTTCATTTAATATCCTATGCTTGCATGTGTGGTTTTTAATAATAGAAGGTACGAACTTCCTTCTGTGAAATTTAATATTAATTGGATAAGAAATATGCTGTTTCGTCAAGCATACTATTGAGCAATTGAGCATAATCTGAATCGTAAAAGTATACGCGAGCTGCTTGATATGTTTGGGGTGGCTTATAGACAGATTGAGGAATGAAGAGATACATAGAGGGGGGCAGCAGGAACATTTGTCGGCAAGAGTGAACAGAAGGGTGCTGGTATGGTCATGTTCAGCAAATGGAAGATAAAAGGCTTCCAAAGAGAATGTGAGTCAGATACAAGGGGAGGTAGAGGGGAAGGAATACTTCCATTGAGATGGAGAAAATGTGTAGTACAATTGTTGGAAGATAGAGGAATGACTATAGATACAAATTGCAGTTTCTTTATTCATACAGAATTTAGTAAAATTTACCAGGAGGTCCCAAACTGACAAATTTCTTGAGCATGACGATAGTGCATAGTTATGTGCGATTAGTTTGCTTGAGAACCACATTAACATGATCATGTAGTGATGTACACCCTATGTGGTGGTTGTGTTATTTTATTAAGCGTTATTTTCATAGCGATTTTGATTAGTTCCTTTGTGCGTTTATCTTGTCGTCCCAATTTTATTTTACATTATAATATAAACATGCATACAAGGTAACACCACTACTAGTATAAAATTATAATAATCGTAACAATTAATGATACAGTGGTGATACGGACAATACAAATTAGTGGTACTAGCAATAGAGAACATTGAAGTGGAGATACCAGTATTAGTTAGTGACCTGATGCTATCTGCGAAACGTCAATAAAGTACTCTTCCTCAGATGGTGTTTTTTATCCAATCTAGAACCTATCCAGTACCAGTATTACCAAACTTGTAATTGGTATATTAGTGTAAAGAGTTAGTCAATGGCATCAATCTGTTACTATAAGTTTGTATTCCAGACAGACTATTAGAAAGTTCCACAATACTCCTTCCACATGTTTAAAATAGATTTCCTAATTACACACCATTGGTAGGCCTAGACTTCTACCAGTTCAGGACCTTTCTCATGTTCAGGCGACTATAGCTTTATCCAAACCTCAAACTACTGCTTAGTCCATGCCACATTCATTGCCCAGATTATAGTTTTCCAATCAAGTCTGTTCACACTAGTGAACAGTTCCAAAAATAATCTTTTCCGCAGCTCTGATGAATTCTACTTTCTGCAATGTAAAGAATAATAAGATTTTAATTAAATTACCTTGGCCAAGGTAATTAAGTTATAAAACTTCTGAATAAAATGAGGTACTGCATTTTGGATAGTTTGAATTTCCCGCTATCACGGGACTATTTCGGAGGATCCATAAGTTTGCTATAATTTCGTGGACTCTTGGATAATCTGTTTACTCAAGACTTACTTCAGTTTATATGATTAAGTAAAGAGGGAATGAACCCTTTTAACAAAATTAGTATAAATGTTTCGACCAGAAGCTAATATACCCCTACACTGTCAAGACGTGCTTCATTGACCTCCAGTTAACATTACCCACGCCAGGCCCGGACATCAATCCTTCCTATCGAAGACTGAATCCTTCGAAACTACGCCAGGATCCTAACATAGCTAACATAACTACGTGCTTCACATGTCTCACTCCCTAGACTGGAACAAGACCTCACGGGCTTCACTGTTCATTGTAAAGCGGTGAATGTTAAGGCTCTCAGCCTATGCCCGAGAGGAAGTAAGTTGGAATATAGAAGATTTTTTTTTTTTTTTTTTTTTTTTTTTTTATATAGATGGCGATGTATACAAGGTTTAGTTATAAGGGCTTCGGATAGATAGGCCATCATTGGTTGAGGCAACCATCGTCACTTTTATTCGACCCATGCCATAAGGTAGGCTATCAATTATTTTGGACCATTTACGAGCCTCACCACAACTAGGAGCGCAATCTTAATGGGTAGGATTTTTTTTTTGCACGGTTACCCAACCAGCGAGGATGTGGGGGCGGCAGCCCCCACCTATAATCTTGGGTAGGGAAGCTAATTTTGTTGGGTTAGGCTAAAGTCTTTTCAAAGTTTACTAAATTTTTATAACAGGCCATTAGGCTTTTCACTCCACCCCAACTGGATTTCTACCATAGAGTAAGAATACCTAAGAGGGGTGTCTTGGAAAATAAGCCGTGTTAATAGTAGTTGGCCATTATTTACAGATTTGGCTGGAACCCTGCACTAGATGGCGGTCGCGCATAGCTCCTCCCTATCGCGGGAACATACTTCTGTCGTCTGTTTATTGACAGTTCCTCTCCCTTGCTGCTATGGTGTACACGTGTCTCGTGTAGAGTCTATAGAAACTCATGTAACTTGTTTGCTATCACCATATCAGCCATAGTCATTATGAATACAATGATTTAAGAGTACACTGATATGCAAAAGCACTCCAAAGTATTGCCTACACTGAAATGTGAACAATACTCCATTAACCCCTTCTGTACCGTCGTCGTATGTTATATTTTATTCTAGCAATATGTAGACGATTTTATATAGCTTAGAAAGGATCTGTGGTAGTTAAAAGGGTTGATTGAGATAGTTCGAAGCCTTATAATTGCTAAAGATCCTTCCTAAAGTGAATAATATTGATTAGTAGGAGCCAGAATAAAATCAAAAGACGTCGTCGGTATAGAAGGGGTTAATTACATAACTTACCAAGCTGAACCATGCCTCCGTGATGATGTAAGGAGCCTGTGGTTGACCTTGAGAATAAGGATTGCAATGGATCATGAAGGCTGTTGATGATTATTTGATATTGACTAAATTTATTAACAATGAATGTAGCCTATATGAAAAACTAATCTCAATTGAAGACTAAGTATTTACATTGTAATATAAGTTATACTAACTTGGAAATACACAGCCACACTCAAACTTTGGTCAAACATAAATATATAGGCTATATATATATATATATATATATATATATATATATATATATATATATCTTACAGTATACTATATACTGTATATATAGAGAGAGATGGAGAGAGAGAAAAGTAGTGTACCGGTACATAGAATACAAAAATACACAGAATGGAGGGTAGGCTACATCCGTAGATTTATTCACGTTGTGTAGTTCTGGAACCCTGCAATAGATGGCGCTGAAAAAAAATCGAAAAAGGGTAACTGGCAACGTTTAGAGGCACCTTTTTATTAATAGAATACATAGGAAGACTCCTATCTCCTATACACAATCTGATTTCTACTGTTAGCACTTAAATCCAACCAGCAGGGGTGGCAGCCCCCACCCATAATAAAATACTAGGATAGGTAAGGTTAGGCTAATGTTTCAAAGTTTAGCATTTTTAGAACATAGGCTAGTCTATTGCCCATTCCACCATGAAATCCGATCTAACAGTCTTCAAAAAGTTTAAAACATTTTAGTTTTAAGAGGCTAAAAGTCACTAACCCAAGCCAACTTTTAGTTACAATTGCAATGCAGTACATTTGCTTTTTAACTCAATTTCCCTATTCTTCATAGCCCTTCCCACTATCGGGGGCAATGTTTAGGCTAGTTCAGTGGTTATTAACCTATTGATTTGCTCGTACCCCTTGTGCTTCCATAATATTTTCCCGTACCCCCTGTCTAAAATTACTTATTATAATTGATGAAGATTAATTTATTATACTGGCCTGCTGGGACAAGCCCTGATTAGGCCAGTGAGGAGTGAAGTGGAGAAGAGCAGGGGGGATGAGGCAGAAGGGACTTTATATTTGAAATTTTAATTGATTTGAAATAAAATGTATTAAATACATACAAATGTACTGAATACAAAAATAGCAAGTACAACCCATACTTACACAGTACACCGACTGTCCGACACATTACTAGTGGCTCTTTTGTTGTTTTTCATCAATGATCATGCCGAAACGAGGTTCTTATTTTGAGATAGCCACACACATGTCATCCCTTGCATCCACTTGGTTGCAATATATATACCATACAAGCCCCCACACTGCAACACTACAAACCTGTTTCTCCGAAGCTCAGAACACAACTGACCAATGTCCAACTTCCAAGCAACAGCGCCAGTCATATAACTAAACATTATAAGAGTAAAACTGACGAAGTTTGAAACACGTTAAGTCTTAAACCGTAGGTATAAGTTTGGTAACACTCTACAAATAATTTAGAAAACTAGATTTTAAATAGAATAATACTACCTCAAAAAATATTTAATAATTTTAATTATTAACTTGAAAAATTATAATTTTATTATTTTAATGTATTTATTTGACACCATGTCTTACCCCCAGTTAAGAACCACTGCAATATACCATACAAACCCCACTGCAACGGTACGAACCTGTTCCTCCGAAGCCCAGAAAACAACTGAGCAATGTCCAACTTCTGAGCTAAGCAACACTGCAACAGCGCCGCCAGTCGTATAACTGAACATAAGAGTAAAACTGACTACGTATGAAACTAGTCAAGTCTCAAACCCGTAAGCATAAGTCAGGTAACAATTATACAAATATAATTAAATCAGTTAGTTTGAAAACTGCAATTTTTTAAAAATAAATAACTCAAAAATAATAGTAAATTTAATTATATTAATTATTCATGGCTTGAAAAATTTATTTATTATTATATTTATTATTTTTTGAATGTAAGTAGCCTACTATACAGCATTGAATTGGACACCAAGTCTCATACCCCCTCCTTAGATGTTTCTTACCCCCAGGGGGTACACTTACCCCCGGTTGAGAACCACTGGGAGAGTTTATTTTGGATAATGGGTAAATACTAAATACCATGAATTAGATAAAGCTTAAAAACCATAATAACTAATGCAAAAAATAAAAGTACTAAAATAGCAGTGGAGAGTTTAAAATATTTACCATTATTAATTTTAGTTTAACATTACATACGAAACTGGTAGTCTGCAGAAAGCCGATCGGCCCACACAAGGCAGATAACATTATAAAGGATTTCCTACTAATTAACCAAAACTTTTAAATTATGTGCACCAATTTTAGTTTTATGTATAGGCTAGTTTGGTCCAATTTGCTTGACTGCCATTTTAGTAGTTTTAGTTATATAGGCTACTAGGCCCATTTAAATAATTCTTATATATTTTTTTTAAATAAAATTCCACACTCCAGGTAAGTCAATACTAAAGTAAATTTGAATTTTTATTTGCTTAACATTTTAGTACAGAACAAACTTTCAGAATTCCAAAAAAAAAAAAAAAAAGTACTTTCGAAGATTCCAAGAGCTATAATTCCGTAGAACCAGGACTGGAGTAGGCTACCACCGGCTGAACAGGTTTAATGGGCTAGGTTCATTCAGCATCAGCAAAACCATGAACATTACCTTGAGAAAACATTAAAATTTTCAGTAAAACTAACCTTCCAAACCATATGCAGTTATAAACTAATACAAAAAATAAACATACAGGCCTATGGAACGTAAACTTTTAGCATTAAATTGTTTAAAGTAAAATTCCTCACTAAAAAAAAAAAAATCAGTTAAGGTAAGCACAAATCAGTCATTAGTTTAACATCTGATTACATTTAAAGCTTTAGTTACCAAGAAAACACCCGTGCATTCAACACAAACTACTTGAAAATTCAGTAAAATAATGGTAAAGGGAAATAGTTTAATTTAAATTATTAATAACCCAGTCTTCAAGAATCAAAGCAACCAATTTAAAGACAAGCGATATGGTTTTACCAAGTTAAACAAATTTAAATTAATTTAATAACAAATATCTAACCAGGATTATAATCAAACTGATAACCTTCACAGTACCTGGATGATACAGCAGAGGTGATGGTGATCCTTATTGTATGGTGTCCAAGTCTCGACTGATAATTTCGCAAAATTCTCTCCGTATTTATACCCCTCCTGAACGAAATTGAGGTCCCATACATTGTGGAAAATAAGCGAAAACATTAAACTTTCTGAGAAATCATCCCTGGAAACCTTAACCGTCACTAGTTTGTACAGTTGGCCTCATATATATATATACCCACTCTATAATGTGTGTGAGTTTTGTGTTTTGT
Organism: Paralithodes platypus; assembly: GCA_032716605.1. Classification (NCBI taxonomy): domain Eukaryota; kingdom Metazoa; phylum Arthropoda; class Malacostraca; order Decapoda; family Lithodidae; genus Paralithodes; species Paralithodes platypus. The sequence goes on along the minus strand of CM064483.1, from coordinate 55,859,574 downwards.
CTGTGTTTGTACGCTGTTTTGTCTTGTGTTTTGTGTTTTCCTGTTCTTGCTCTGTCTTGAGTCGCCACCCCCAAGAAAACAAAAACAAAACAAAAACAAATAATAATAATAAAATAGAGGGGAGGGGGGGGGGGGAAATAGGAAAAGTGGGGATTGGGCCGGAGCATATAGATAGATAACCTTATGTATGAAAAAACAAAGTATGATTGACTTACATGAATAATTTGCCATAACACCATTAATTATTTGGTTATATTATTTAACTACTGCATAAGATAATATATTTCTACCTTGGGCGTATTTATGTCCTCATTTATGTAGGCCTATATTTTTATAATTTTGTGTTTTTTTTTTAGTTTCCTCCTTAGACCTTCATCAAGCTTAAAAACAAAACACTCCCTAGACCCACGTTCAAAATAAATGTGTACATTTTTCGATAGAAAAATGTCCAGGCTAAAGGCCGGTTTCTCTTAAAATTACAGGCTTCCTACCGCTTGCCAGGAAAAAAATGACACCTAAATGGCACGAAAGGTCTCGATATTGATATAGAAATGGGACGAAAGGTTATAAAATCGACATACTAATGGGGCGAAGGTCTTAAAACCTAAATAAACAATGGGGCTAAACACGAGGGTGAAGGGGGACAAAAAAACCAGCCCATCCTCCATTCACCCATTCAGTACCGGTATTTCATTATATTCTGGCAACTATTAGACGATTTTTCTGACTTTCAAAAGAACCTCCAGCAATTATAAGGCTTCGAACTAAACCACTTAACCCTTTTTACCACCACAGATCCTTCCTAAACTGCACAATGTTATAACGTTCAGCCATTAGCTTTGCGATTTTAAGATTTTACGTCCCATATCTTTGTCAATATTAAGACCTTTCGTGCCATTTAGGTGTCGATTTTTTCCTGGCGAGTGAAAGCGAGCCTGTAATTTTAAGAGTGACCGGCCTTGGACGGGGAAATTTTTCTACCGAAAAATGTACCAATGTATTTTGAAGGGGGGTAAGGGAGTGATTAATTTTGTACAGGTTGATGGAGGTCTAGGGAGGGAAAAAAAAAAAAAAAAAAAAATATATATATATATACAGTATATCAGTTAACAAATAAATAAGGCCATATCCCCTTAGTGCATAAACAACATTAATTTCAACTATATGTAAACGACCGACATATGCAAATTGTTTGTTATATAATGCGGGTTTGTAATTGACCACTTGCGAGTTTCAGGTTATAAGGAATTTTGAGCCGTGAACATCGATATTAACAAGAAATGGAATAATAATGTGGGTTTTTGATGGATAAAAAGTATGATCAATTTGATCTTATATATTTATAAATGTTTTAAGACTGTATTTTAGCTGATACTTTTACTAAATATCAATGGCCGCAGCTCCAACTTCCTTATAGATCAAATCTTGCAATTGACCACTTGCGAGTTTCGGTCTTTAAGGAAGTTGGAGCTGTGGCCATCGATATTTAGCAGAATTATCAGCTAAAATACGGTCATAATACATCTAAAAATTAATCATACATTTTATCCATCAGAAATCCACATTATTATTACATTTCTCTTTAATATCAAATGTTCACGGCTCCAACTTCCTTCTAGCCTGAAACTCGCAAGTGGTCAATTACTATAGTCCATTCATAATAGGTAGGGTAATTATCTAGACCACTGCCCTCTATAACTTATTAACGACTTGAGTAATTAACCTTACCTTTGGATACCTTTGGATGTGTTCGCCGCTCCTCTAGCGGCACCAAGGAGCGCGACGCCCCTCGTTATGGGTGGTGATTTGGTGCAGTAGACTGTTAGAAGCGACAGCTCGCTCCCTTGCGAGGATGGGCTCGTCTGGCACTTTTTGCAGTTCGACATCTAGGGCTCTCTTGAAGTTGTCTAACGAGATGTCCCTCATGTCTCTTACTCGCCGTGGGAGTTTGTTGAAGAGACGTGGGCCTCTGTGTGATAACCAGCCCTCTCGCAGAGAGCCCATAGCACCCCTGTTATTCATCCGGGGGATTTCGCATTCCCAGCCTCTCCTATCACTGAATTTCATGACTATCGGAGTATGTAGGTTTGGTACTAAACCCTCTGCGATTTTCCATGTGTATATTATTAGGTAACGTTCTCTTCTACGTTCCAGTGAGTACAGATTCAGTGCTCTTAAACGCTCCCAATAGTGTAGATGTTTTATCGAACTTATATGCGAAGTGAAATTTCTTTGTACACTCTCTACGTCATTTATTTCACCTGCTTTGTATGGGGATGTTAATACGGTACTGTATTCAAGCCGCGGTAGCACTAGAGATTTGAAGAGCGTTATCATAGGCAATTCACCGCGTGTTTTAAAAGTACGCAGAATCCAACCCGTTAGACGTTTCGCAGCCGCCACTTTGACCTGGTTATGTACTTTGAAACCCATATTTTCAGACATTAATACCCCAAGGTCTTTCACACTGTCTTTCCGTTCTATTATGTGGTTAGATTCTGTTAAGTAATTTGTAATTTCTTTAACACCATTATTATCTCCGTACCGTATTAATTGGAATTTTTCCTCATTGAATTGCATGTTGTTTTCCCTGGTCCACTGGAACACTACATTCATGTCTTCCTGCAGTCGGCCCGTGTCCTCTTGTGTGTTTACTATCTTACTTAATTTTGTGTCATCAGCAAAAGACGACACCGTACTGTGTCTGGTGTTGGTATCTATGTCGCAAATTAGTATGAGGGCGCTAGCACTGTTCCTTGGGGCACTGAGCTTTTGACATCCGAAGGCTCAGAAGTGACTTGGTTTACTGCTACCGATTGTTTTCGATTTACGAGGAAATTGTATATCCACCGTCCGATTTTCCCAGTTATACCTTTTGCTTTCAGTTTGTGGGCTATTATACCATGGTCACATTTATCAAATGCCTTAGCAAAATCGGTGTAAATGACATCCACGTTTTTCTTTTCTTCTAGCGCTTTAAGAATTTTGTCATAGTGTTCCAAAAGTTGTGAGAGACATGATCTTCCCGCTCTAAACCCATGTTGACCGGTGTTGTGTAGTTCATTTGCCTCCATGAATGTTGAAATTTTGCTTCGCAGGACTCGCTCGAAAACTTTAATGATGTGAGAGGTTAGAGCTACCGGGCGGTAGTTTTTTGGTAGTGCTTTACTCCCTCCTTTATGCAGTGGGGCAATTATTGCATTTTTCAAGCTATCTGGTATGTCACCAGTGTCTAAACTCCTTCTCCACATTATAGCCAGGGGTTTTGAGAGGTTTTCCTTACATTTTTTCATTAGGATCGAATTCCATGAGTCCGGGCCTGGTGCCGAGTGGGATGGCATGTTGGAAATGGCCTCTTCTATGTCTTTTGGACCGAAATCAATATCCAGCATCTGAGGAGTTTCCGTGGGGGAGGTTTCCATGAAAAATATATTTTGGTCTCTGATGACTTTTGTTTCATCAGGTTCACTGAATGCCATTTCATACTGCCTGCTTAAGAGTTCGCTCATTTCCTTTTTGTCCCCTGTGAAAGAGCCGTCCCCTTTGCTCAGTGGGCCGATGTTTGATGTTGTTTTAGCCTTTTGTTTGGCGTATGAAAAGAAGTATTTGGAATGTTCCTTTATACCTGCAATAGCTTTCCTCTCCTCTTCCATATGTTGTAGTTCATATGATATTCTTAGCCTTTGTTCAATTTCCACAATTTCTCTATCTATTTCGACCTTTTGCCTATCCTGTAGATTTTGATGTGTGCGTCTTTGTGTGAGTAATTTTCTTCTTCTGTACAGCCTCCTCCTTTCCCGATCTTGTTTGCTTCTTCGTTTTGTTTGTCTTGCAGGTATATGGTGGCTACAGATTTGGGTCATGGTTTCTGTTATTAAGACTAGACATTCTGCTGGTGTCAGGTTATCCATTAAATCTTCCCAGTCTATTTCCTCCATTTCTTGATTTACCTCTTCCCACCTAATGTTTTTGTTATTGAAGTTAAATTTACTGAAGGGGCCGGTTTTTGTTCTCGATTCTGAGGTTGTCTGTACACTTTCTAAGGTTGTTTTGATCTCAATTAATTTATGATCTGAGTATGTTGTGTCCGATATGTTAATGCTGTGTACTAGAGAGTCGTTGTTAGTGAAGACCAGGTCTAAGATATTGTTTTCCCGTGTGGGTTCAGCAATATGTTGGGTAAGACTAAAAAAATCACAAAGTTCAAAAAGCTCTCTCGTATTAGTATTTGCTTCTCCGGTGTTATTTGCCACTAACTGGTTTTCTAGTTGTCTCCATTTAATGTTTGGTAGATTAAAGTCTCCTAGCCATATAATATTTGGTGTTGGGTTCCCCAGGGTTTCCACTTCTGATTTTATTTTGTTGAGCTGGGTTTTTAATTCTTCTCGGGATGAGTCTGGAGGCCTGTATGTAACAATAACTGCTAAATTTAGGGATTCTATTTTAACTCCAAGTATTTCCACCACTTCATTACTGTTATTTAGGAATTCAGTACATATCAGTGAGTCATGTATGTACAAGGCTACACCTCCATGTGATCTATGCGTTCTGTCCGCCCTATGTAGGTTGTAACCAGGAATCCATACCTCACTATCTTCCTGATCTTTAATGTGAGTTTCTGTGAGAGCCGCAAATATAGCGTTTCCTTCTTCTAGCAGGCCCCTAATAAATGGTACTTTGTTCGTGGTTCTATTTTTTAGGCCTTGGATATTTGCAAACAAGATTGGGGGAGGGATTTTTTGGAGTACTATGTGTACCTAATAGTCTTCGGGATGTATTGGCCACTCTTGGGAGGCCAGGAGGTGCTCGAGGTGTTCTATGTGCTCTTCCATCTCCCTCAGTCTCTTCATCTTCATCTGCCCTTTCCCTCCTTGCCTTTTTCTTCTGTCTCGTCCTCGCATAGCTAGAGAGTTTTTTGGGCTACCATTCGTGTTAGGTCTAGCATATCTCCAAGTCCCTTTAATATGAAAAGCTGGGCATTTCATATTGTAGCAGGTCTTGTTCTCAAGTGATGTCTTGCAAAGGGATGGGTGGTAGAACTATTAAGTTCTATTCTTCTATTCTTCTATTAAGTTCTATTAAGTTCTATTCTTCTAAGTCCAGAACTATTAAGCTAATAGTTTTATCATTTAGGAAGGGTCAGCCAGGGAATACTTAAGCTTTCTGCCTTTAACCCCTTCTGTACCGGCGACGTCTTTTAAAGTTTATTCTAGATATAGTTAGACGATTTTATTCGGTTTAAAAAGGGTCTCCAGCAATTAACAGGCTTCGAACTATCTCGCTTAACCCTTTTAACTACCACAGATCCTTGTTAAACTCCACAAAATCGTCTCGATATACCAAGAATACAATTGAAAAAATGTTGCCGGTACAGCGAAGGGGTTAATTTGAGCTACCTACAGACTATTTTCTTTTAATTTAGGAAATATCCGTAAGAATGGGAAGGTTAATTTAAATACCCCTTTGATTCCTAGAGGTTATTCCTAAGCTAAGTAGGCTAAATTATTTACTGGTAATCAAAATAGCATTGAAAATAGTGTATTATTACACCAGATATAAATAGTGTATGATTACACCAGATATAAATAGTGTATGATTACACCAGATATAAATTTGGCCGTAAAAATGGCTTCGAATTTCTATCCATAGCCAGCATAGATCTATCCTTAGTACAGTCATGTTAAAAAATCGAGTTCCACATTCATAATTATTTAGCCTATCTCCCTTGAAACTCCCACTAAAACTCATTATAATTTAGCAAACTTAGGATTCGGTTGTATTCTTTGTAATTTCGTTTGTGCTAAAAACATAAATTTTGCATTCATTATTATAAAGATTCATCAAATTTGAAATATTGTAATTAGGGCATGACTTGTATAACTGTAGGTCTGTAGCCTATCATAACTCGGGAAATTTCAAATAAGCCAATCAGCACCTTCCACACTAGCCTTGCACGGGGTCTCTAACATGTGGATAATATAAAAGGTGCTTCATATGAAGAGTCGAATCAGACAAGTGTTACGAATTGTGCAAAATTCTGGATAATTAACTTCACCATTATTTATAAAATACATTTTAAAAATAAAGCTATAAAGTGTGAGCATTTATTACTATACATAAGTGGATTAAACAGTATAATTACGAAAGTAAGCGAGTATCGTTTCGTTTACGCGAGTCGAATCGTCAACAATCTGGAGCAGCGTTGTTAATTTAGCAACTTTTATGCTAGATATTTGAGATATTTACTGTATGAAATAATCTTTGCCACCTATCAATGTTCATTATAGCTGTTTTTGGAGATTATAACAGTTTTAAAGAATTAATAAAATGTGACATTTATCGAGTTATATTCTTTGTTTTGTATCCACCAACATCAATTATTTTAGCCACGGTTCAGGCTTTATTTAGTAGATTTTAAAATTTAGTTTGCGAATATAGCGACTTTTATGCTAAATATAGAGCATTAAGGTTCGAATACGCGAGTGAAACAATTATTTTAACTCGGTCAACAATACCATGACACCTGGCTTCATTATATTCGGGCCATTGTTAGACGATTTTATAAAGTTCAGAAGGTATTTGTGGAACTCAAAAGGTTAATTGAGATATATTTCCGCCTTGATTACTAAAGGCCCTTTCTAAGCTGTATAATATCGTCTAGTGTTAATATCGAGACGTAAAGATTCGATCAACCCAAAATTGGCTAAATTGCCGCGAAATGATTCGACCAAGAGTGTTCGAACCTCACCAAATATAAAAGCAGAGAGAAAAACGGGAAGAAGAGGGGGGGCGGGGGGGGGGGGGGGGGGGGGGGTAAAGCAAGGCAAAGTTGACTGGACTTGAGCCGGAGCGGTCACTCGTGCGTGAACATCCTTGGTGATCGGGAGCTCGGAAGCCACCCTCTTCAGTTGCCGTGAGATTCAACTGTTTGCATCAGTTTCGACGATCTAGCGTCGGTGTAAGTCTCTTATAAGGTGGCAAAAATATGTGTGTGATAACCCGGGTTCGAATCCCGGTGGATCATATATACTTTAATTAATTTCATTGGGGGTGTGGTGGTGAGATTAATAAAAATAATATTACAGTTTTCGTTGTTTAGGTAATGGAGTATTCTAATTCTTCTATAAATTATCGGTGATCGTGAGCTCGGCAACTAGCAGACTACAGCTAATCAGAATTGAGCTATAACTAAATGACTTCACTAAATTTGGGGCAATCTGATTACGTGGTCTGCTAATATGTATTAATTTAATCTACAATTTGACTTTGAACTATTTAAATTGTTAAAGTTTGTATGTATTTTTCCCTTTAATAAGTTTGTGGATCGCAAATGTGGCTCATCTGCCATTTGTGATTTACACGTGGAAGCAGCTGGTCGCCGCCATTGACCGGTGGCTAATTTGGCCACCTTGTTTGCTACGATCGATAATGTGAACTAACTGACTATTTATAGTTCTATTTTACACCTGTATTCTACTGTATTTCATAGTTAAAAAGTGAGGTAAGCAATTTCTGTGGCCGTTCTCATTCCTAGTTGCAATTCAGATGGCAGTTTGGGAATGTTTGAGTTGAGGGATACTATAGGGGTAGGCTAGGCCTAATATAGGAATAACTGAATATAGCCTACAGTATAATAAACATAAAAAACTACCATTTAAAGACTACTAGAGCAGCCTTATTTAAAAAAAAATCATATTGTTCAAAGTATTTTGTTATTTTTAATGAGTAGAGGATAGGCTATGCATTAACTTAGCCTAGGCTAGGCTATCCATTATTCATTAAACTGAAGATACTGCGTCAAATGGCTGCATTTATTGGGTTAATCGCCGTTTTACAGTAGGTAAGGGAAATTGAGGTGTAAAATTGGAAAAATGGTAGGTTGAGGGGGAGCACTGGCCCCCCACCCCCTTTAACATTGGCCTAATCAGAGCAAACTTTATTACACTATTTAGGCTATTTTTTGGTTTTAAGCCTAGGCCCTATTTTTATTTTATATTTTACTGAAATTTTGACTAATCTGAGCAAACTTTTTTTCTGATTCTTCGCCTAATATTTAGCACAGTCTAGTTTTGGTGTTTCATATTAGGCCATGTTTTGGTGTGCCACATTTAAAAGTAAGCTTAGGAAAGGCTTCTAATATTATAATATCCACTATCCCCACAGGTACAGATGGGTGCGGAGTTTGAGCCCTGCGTAGAATACCTTGTAGACTAACGAACCAGCAGGCTGAAACTTCTCCACAAGTCACAGCTTTCACAGAAGTACAGTAATTATTTGTTTATTATATTATTAGGACAATATTTTAGAGCCGCGCCACAACTAGGCTGGCAGCGCAATCTTAATGGTTCATGGCAAGTACCGTAACATAAAGATAAAGAATTTTTCCCATAGCTTTAAACTTCCGGAAATTAATGGGTACCGTAATAAATAAGATTATTTCTCATTTTAACTTACGTCCGCCGCCGCACTTATGTTATTATTGTAAACCTCTCGGCCCACTCGTTGCCGGAGTAGCCTAATTTATGTCTAATAATACTGTTTTTTGCACTTACCCAACCAGCGGGTTGTGGGGGCGGCAGCCCTCACCCATAATGCTAGGATAGGTTGGGTAAGGTTTTTGGGTTAGGCTAATGTCTTCTCAAAGTTGACTCTATTTTTATAATATAGGCTAGGCCTATTACTCCACACATACTGGATTTCTACAGTTAACAGTTTTACTCAATCAGCGGGGGTGTGGGGGCGGTAGCTCCCACCCAAAATACTAGGATAGGTTAGGGTTCTTGGGCAGAATTGTGCTTTAACTGGTGGACAATAATAGAGATAGGAACAGGGTAGCCATAAATGATTGTACTTTTATTTATAATTACTTTGCTGAAGTGTTTCTTCCACAGCGATTTTGATCTAGTTTTGTCTTTTTACGGTGTTCGTATAAGTTTTTATTTTGGAAGTTTTATATTATATCATACTTTAAAGCTTTCTTGCCATTTGGAAGGGTGATGGGCCAGTGCTGCGAAGTAGTTTTGTTTGTGTTGGTTGTGTAATGGTTTAGATGCTTATGTTTTGGGTATAGTGTTCAGAGTTCGAATCCCGGTAGAACCATATGCTATGATTAGTTTATTAAAGTACATTGGGGTTTGTAAGTGATGATTAATGTAGAGAACAGTGTTTTTTATCTTTAACGCTTTGTTGCCGTTTGGAAGGGGTGATGGGCCAGTGAAGAGTTAATTTTGTTAGTTTTGCTATTACCACAGCTCCTAGTTTGCATTAATGAATCTTTACTTTATACCAATGTCTTTTGATCTTTGTTTAAATTAATGGTAACAAATAATATCTGAAAAGTTTTGTACGGCAACCTAAACTCCTGGTCAGTTTAACCCTATATACTAACCTACTGTTACTAAAATCTTTTTTCTAAGAGGGTAATTTGGGATGAGTTTATAATTACTCGGCTACAGTATTCCGAAGATTTTGTAGCTAAATATGTAGTAATAAGTTAGGTAAAAATTGAACTGACTATAACCAGGGTAGCTTGCCATATGCAATGTCCTAACACAAAGTTGTTGTTGTTCCCCAAGCTGCCTGGCCGAACAGCCCCAAGGTCCCGAGCAAGGCCAAGGCCATAACCGAGCGCCCCCACAGAACCCTCCCTGCCGACCACAATAAAGCCTGGGTGACCGAAGCCACTCCATGGCGGGGAGCTGAGGAGGGTGCGGAAACGCCCGGGAAACCAAAGCCCCATCCAGGACCCTGTGCCCCTCGGCAATTATGAAGAGAAAGTTGAGGGGCAAAGGAAAAATGTGACGCTTTGGCTTCCAATCTTGGTAGATTGGGAGGTCAATCCACGGAAAAGACGCAGTCACTTGAGATCTAGAAAATATATAAGTAAAAGGAACAGTCTGAGTAAGCTATGGGTATGACAGAGATCGCTCAGTTCTCACTCTGATAGACCAGCCCATCACCATTTAACACAAAGTAACTTACAGCAGTTTATAGGAATACTTTAACACTTAATTGTTAGAAATAATAAGCATGGGTAATTAACTATTAGATCTGTTCCTCTATTATAATTTATATATAATTACACTATCGGTAGAATTCTAGCAATGGCTCCAAATAGTTTAACATAGATTTTTTTTTAATTCCCTAAGTTTCCTTCATATTTCATTTTTTGAAATGGTGCGATTTAGTTATTAGCCTAATCTAACTACCTAACCTAACTTAGTACCGTATAATTTAAAAACTAACTCCAAATATATGTAATTCCAGTCTACTACTGTACTAACCTATAACTAGTTTCTTTTTAACTGACGGTAAATTTCAAAGTTCCCATAAAGATTCTTCTATTATTTTGATTTATGTAGTGAAATATGGTGCTAATTTTATAAACTTAATGATGCAGAGACTGTAGTTTCATATTTTTCCATTAATATCTAAATTAGCTGCTAAGAGATTCGATTTACCGTCAGATGAAATGAAAGTGTATAATCTCTCAATCTAACCAGGGCTAATGATTAAAGTGAACCTTACCAATGGGTTGAGTTGACTAGGAGTTTAGTTAATGTTGGCCGTTAAGATTTATATATAATTCTTCCATAGCGATTTTGATTAATTTTGTATTTTTACTGTGTTTGTATAAGTTTGGGTATGTTTATTTTGCAAGTTTTAAATTATAATGCTAGTCTTGTTTATTTTATTAAAGTTTAACTTAATTCTTCGAGTTCTGTGGTGCTGGGGGACATCTTGCTTGGTGATTTTTGTAAGTTTAGTCTTTATTTTGTCGCCTCTGTTTTGGTTAGTTTATTTTTGCAAGTTTTATATTGGATTTATGCCAGAATAACATTAAGCTAATTTATAAGTATATACAGCACTTTCGTGTAGTGTGGCTGTTTATTTATACTTGTTTTTTTTATTTAATTTTAATTTTTCACTATTCTTATTTCTGTGCTGCTGGGACACCTTGCTTATACCGAAAGTCAAGCGAATTTATGTAAGTTTATACGCAACTGTATATAAAGGGACTTGTGAATGTAAAATTACTATGAATTATGCAATTTGATTTTAACCCGTATTTGTTTTCGAAAACTAACTTAATCCAATTTGAGTAGAGTACAGTATATATATCCACTTTGACAATTTAGCCAATAAGTGTTTGATAATATAAAGAGTAGACTAGGAAATTAATGTGGATGTCAAAATTAGTTTAAACAATAGTTCTCTTCGTATAATTAAGAATTTTATTGTGCATATACGGTCATAGCGATTTTGAAGTTTTTACTGTGATAGTCTAAGTTTTGGTTTGTTTATTTTCGAAGTTTTGCAATATAAAAGTTTTTTACCACTATACACTCCCTGCTCAAGAGCTGGGCTAGGGTGGGTGCCCTGATGAATCTGACTTCAGCGAATAGTTCTCGGAATGAGTTTTTACCAGACTTACTTAGTGTAAACACCCAAGTTGATGTCAAACAGTGGGGAGGGAGTGTGGGGGCGACCACCCCCACCTATAATACTAGGATAGGTTAGGTTAGGCTTATGTCTTTTCAAAGGGGTATAGTAAACACTAAGATATACCCGGTCAGAGGTAGGTGATACGCCCGATAACCTAACTCTTTATAATATTTGTAATAACCATGTTTAGAAAACTTCATTGCCATTCCATATTTTTCAGTAAAGTGTAATTACGTATTTTTTTAAATTTTAGAAATTATCCATAAACTTAAGCATTTACCTGGTCTTATTAGATTGTGAACTTTTAGCTAAAATACTAGTAATTAAATTTTTTCCACAGATTTTGGTGTTGGGACCAGACCGATGACCCTTCTTGGCAGCTAACTACACTTCTACACCTTTAAGAGAAGTACATTACTTGTTATAATTAAGGTGTCTAAAAAATCTGAGTGATAAACCAGGTTCGAATCCCGGTGGATCACATACTTTCATTGGTGTTTGGTGGTGTGGTGAAATTAATAAAAAATATATATCAGCTGGGGTATATGGGTCTCTGGTTTACTGACTTGTGGCAGTGTATGAAGTGTTCCCCATGCAGTATAGAGTACTGTACATGTGCGATTAGTTTGCTTGGGAACCAGATTAACTTTCTCATGTAGTGATGTACACTTGTGATGAATTGTTCTTTTATTTTAACTGTCTTGATAGCGTAATGCACAGTTCGCGGAAATTAGATCTATCCTGGGTTAGAGTCCTGAGTGCCACATGTATTTGTCGATTTCATTGAGTTTAGATGTGAAGTTGGTTGGTGTAAAAAAGTTATTTCCACAGCTATTTTTATTAGTTACTTTGCTTTTATCTTGTCGCCAGTTTTGCATAGTGTATTTTGAGTTTTAAATAATAATCCTAGATATATATAGTTCATGAAACGAGACTACCCATGGAACTGCTACTGGCCTAATGTCTAAACCTCTCGCACCAAAATAGTAAAATTAACTTGACCATGTAGTGATGTATGTACACATTGTGGTAGTTTCTTTTATTTAAAAAAATAATTTGATTAAAGCATTATTTCCACATAACAATTTAGAAGTTCTTTTGCATGTGTCGTCTCAGTTTTGGTTTGTTTATTTTGTAAGTTTTTAATTATAATGGCAATTTTGGACCGACAGATTTTAATAAAATATTGCTAGATGGCTCAATCTCTGAGGGGATGGACACGAACAAATCGCCTCTATGCTCTTCTGAATCAGTAGGGTGGAGCCCCTCCCAGTCTACATGAATGTTTTGTAGGTTTTGATTTAATCAATCTCATTCTTGGTCTAAATCTCCCTCACTGCCCGTCCACCTCCCCTCTACCGGTATTCTTTTAGTAACTCTAGAATCTATATTTTTTCTTTATTTCTTTGCTTACATAAGCTGCACTTTTGATTAATTTATTAATGCAGAATATATCGTAGGCTTGTGCATAAACGTTTAACGGTCTTGATAGCCTAGTGCTTAGGCTACAAAGTTTTCTATTCAATCATAAACCTTGTCTATACTGTAATTAAATTTAGCTTGTGAACTTTTGGTTCAAATACTAGCAAGTAAATGTTGTCCACAGATGGCGATGGTGGTGGTGGTTTAGTGTAGCGCGTGATGGTGTTGGTGTTTGGACGGGACTGGTAATAACCCTTCATGGCAGCCAACTATACTTCTAAACCTTCACAAAGATAAGTACAGTACTAGTTTGTTATAACTGTGTTGGTGGTGTAATGGTTTAAATGTTTATGTTCTGGGTGTGGTGTCCCGAGTTAGAATCTCAGGAGGACCATATGCTTTCAATAGTTTATTAAAGTACATTGCAGTTTGTAATTGATTCGTTAAGAACTGGTGTTATCACCTGTGGTATATGGGCCTCTAGTCTACTGTGGGGTATAGTGTCTCACATAGTCATACGTGGCGACTAAAATGTTTGCCAAGGATGACTTTTCTATCTATTGCCTGACGCCATGATCCCCAAAGGGGTGGCCACGAACGAAACTCCCATGTACCTGTCCCCAGTCGGTAGATGCCCCTCCTCCCAGTCCGCACCACTTTCACTCTTACTTATTTACTCCATCCTTCCACTTTTCTCTAGGTTTACCTCCCTGTCCTTCCATCTTACTTTCGTACACCCTCTTAGTCATTCTCTCGCTCCATACACTCCATATGGCTAAACCATCTCAAGGTGTTCCTTTTCACACTTTCCAGTCTACTTACACAGTATATACTTCCTCATTCGTCTGTCTATCCCTCCATTCAACTCCGCACGCACTTAAAACATTAGATTTAACTAAAAGCCCTCGCAAGTACAAAATATTAACTACTTTTGCTGGATAAACTCGCTTAAAGGGGCCCACCTATTTTTTTTCTCCCTCTCTGGGTTGTATCCATTCGGCCCCATTCAGCCTACTGTTTTAAGACATTTACCCGATAGCACTATCGCTAGTGTTATGTATTTTGTCCTATTGTCTTGGGTTGCAAATTTGATTTTATTAGAACATTTTGACACTAGTTGTAGTGCTCTTGTAGTAATGTACACCCTATGTGGTGGATTGTTCTTTTATTTATAAATTATTTTACTTAACCCTCTCATGACCATATGACGCAGACGTTGCCAGATTAGCAATAATAGTTCTCTCACTCTTATAATTACCTCTCCAAAATTAGTTTTCTGCCCACAGCTAACTCAGACAACTGCAGAGGTTGAAGTAACTAAACTAAAGGTTTCTAAATACCCCTGATGGTAACAAAGGCTTTAAAGTATCCCTAATAGGCTCAAAATTGCGTCAAGAACGTGAGAGGGTTAAGCGTAGTTTCCACATAGATTTTGATTAGTCTTTACTGTGTTCGTATAAGTTTTGATTTTGAAAGTTTTAAATTATAATCCCAATATAAGTGTCAATTTTACCGCTTTCGGTCGGCGGCGGGGAAAAATTACCTTAATGGCGTGAAAGGCCCTAATATTGACAAAACATTTTTTTAAAGTTATTAAAGTCGCTAAACCAGTTGGCATAGACCGAAGATTTCTAAACTAATGGGGCTAAACATGAGGGAGACGGGGACCCAGAAAAAAACAGCCATCCCCCCTTAAGCATTAAGGGGGGATGACTGGCTTTTTCTGGACCCCCTTCTCCATGTTTAGCCCCATTAGTTCAGAGATTTTAACATTTGGCAATTTTAACTTCTTTAACCCAGTTTCTTTGAGCAATATTCGGACCTTTCATGCAATTAAGGTAAATTTTCTATACAATAAATATTTTGTCATGCCCCGAACCCAGGCCAGTAGTGCAGCACTCAAACCACTAGGCCACCGAAGAGTTTAAAAGAAGTGGCTTGATTTGTAATTACTGTATATCCCATCCACCACCTCCCACTCAGACTTGTGATCCCCGTTAAATTTATAAAAAATTTGGTAGAATAGATCAGACTGAAAGATTATTTCTAAAACTACACCGCTATCGGTCGGCAGGAAAAAATTAAACTTTAATGGCGTGAAAGGCCCTAATATTGACAAAGTTTAAAGTTATTAAAATTGCTAAACCAGTTGGCATAGACAGATTTCTAAACTAATGGGGCTAAACGTGAGGGAGAAGGACCCAGAAAAAACAGGCATCCCCCCTTAAGCATTAAGGCGGGGTGGCTGGCTTTTTCTGGACCACCTTCATGTTTAGCCCCATTAGTTCTGAAATGTTATAACATTTGGTAATTTTAACATCTTTAACCCAGTTTCTTTGAGCAATATTCGGACCTTTCATGCAATTGACTTAAATGTTTTATATAATATTTTGTCATGCCTTAGCCGGGGCAGGAAAAAAATTACGCCTTAATGGCGTGAAAGGTCCTAATATTGACAAACCAAAGGTTTAAAGTTATTAAAATCGCTAAACTAGTTTGCATAGTCCAAAGATTTCTAAACTAATGGGGCTAAACATGAGGGAGACGGGGTCCCAGGAATATAAAAAACATCCCCCCTTTAGCATTTTGGCTCTGTCCCTTTCAACTCTATGGGAGGCACTCGATACAGGCAGTTATACCTTCTCACTCACTCGCATAGGGAAAAAAAAAAAAAAATCTTTCCAGAGAACCGGACGAAGGTAGAAATAATCTTAATGAGTTGCCTTGTCCCATGGAAGTATATCCAGGCGGTTCATTTGTGGCCATCCCCTCGGGCATTAAGGCGGGCTGGCTGTCTTTCTGGACCCACTTCTCCTTCATGGTTAGCCCCATTAGTTCTGAAATTGTATAACATTTGGCAATTTTAACCTTTAACCCAGTTTCTTTGGCAATATTTGGAACTTTCATGCAATTGAGGTGCATTTCGTTAAATATAAATTATAAAAACTTTCTTAAGGGTCGCTCTACTGGTGATATTCTTTCATATCTTACTAACTCTTGGTCATCCTCCTTTCGGGACTTCGGTGAGACTTTTTCTATTGCACTAGACATATCGAAAGCCTTCGATAGAGTCTGGCATAAATCTTTAATTTCTAAACTACCCTCCTTCGGTTTCTATCCCTCCATCTGTGCCTTTGTCTCTAATTTCCTTTCTGGCCGTTCCATAGCTGCGGTTGTGGACGGCCATTGTTCACTTCCTCACCCTATAAACTCCGGTGTTCCTCAGGGCTCTGTCCTATCTCCTATTCTCTTTCTAATTTTTATAAATGATCTTAACTGTACCTTGGTTCCCATCCATTCATGCGCAGACGACTCAACCTTGCGCTGCTCCATTGGTTTTTCGGAGCGCCCCAGCCAGCAGTCCCTCAGCGACGGGTGTAGTGGGGCCATGGAACTCTTGAGTTCTGATCTGGATACTATTTCCAATTGGGGCAGAGAAGGCCTTGTTGACTTTAGTGCTTCCAAAACCCAGTTTCTCCATCTGTCTGCCCATCGGGGTCTCCCAGCAGACTGTCCCTTGTTCTTCAACAGTGCAGGGATCAGCCCTTCATCTTCTCTCAATATTCTTGGTCTCTCTTTTTCTTCTGCTCTCGTTTGGAGGGACCATGTTGCCAGTCTTGCTGGGGCAGCCTCCCAGAAGCTGGGTGTGCTCAGCCGCCTTAGGGGATTCTTTTCCCCTGCACAGCTTCTTGCTCTGTACAGGGGCATAGTGCGCCCTTGTATTGAGTATTGTTCACATGTGTGGGGAGGTTCCTCTCACACCGCTCTCCTAGACAAAGTTGAAAGGAAGGCCTTTCGTATCATTAACTCCCGTCCACTCACCAACTCTCTGCAATCTCTCTCTCTCCGCAATCTCTCTCTCTCCGCCGCAATGTTGCATCTCTCGCTATTCTATCGCTACTATAATAATCAGTGTTCCTCAGAGCTATCCCAGTGCATACCACCTCCTTTACGTAGGGCACGTGGTACCTGTCTTGCAACTCAATCCCACCCCTACTCTGTGCAACTCTCCAACCCAAGAGTGAAACGTTACTCTCAAACTTTCTTCTACTCAACATCTGATCTCTGGAACTCTCTCCCAGAATCAGTCTTTCCCTCTTCCTATGACTTAAATTGCTTCAAACTCCGTGTGTCCAGGCATTTTGGCTCTAACGTCCCTTGATTTTGGCCCTGTCACTCTTTCAACTATGGGGAGGCACTCGCTATAGGCAGTTATGCCTTTTGCCTCCCTCAATCACATAGAAAAAAAAAAAAAAATATAAAATATATACATACTGTATAGTGTATATAGCGAGGAAACTATTTTTAAGGTGCATTATGTCCAAGCTGGTTGTGTTTGTTGTTGTGGTGGTGGTGGTGGTGGTTGTGGTTGTTCTCCTTCCCTAGGCTGCCTGGCCAAACATCCCAGAGTCCCAGCTGGTTGTTGTTGTTGTTCCCTAAGCTGCCTGGCCGAACAGCCCCGAGTCCCTGAGAAAGGCCATGGCCACGATCGGGCTTTCCCACAGAGCTCTCATTGAGTGTAGATTGTGTTGTTGGCGTAAGTGGTTGTGTGAAATGCAGTCTTCTATGATGTGTTTAATGGTATGGGGTGCTGTATTACATCCCGGGCAGGCGTCGACAACGGAGTCATCCAGTCTCTTCGGATAGCTCAGGAGAGCTGGATGGTGTCCGCATCTCAGCCTGGCCAGGTGGACTCTGTCCTCGCGAGGAAGGGAGGATTCAGAAGGATGGATTTCGGGAGGTCGTGCATGCAGCTGCGTGTTGTCTGTGAGTGAGTGGATGGATCGGTGAGAGATACGAGTATGGATGTGCTTCTGGAAGTTGGTTCGGGGTGGGCAGGGAGGGAGAGAGGACAATAATTGTGTGTGATATCGTGTGCTGGGTGTTGTTTTGATATTTCTTGGTGTCTGTGGGTGTGTTGCCATGTAGTTTAGTGGGTGGTCTTGGTTCGTGGAGGCTGCTGCCAGGAATTGAGTGCCTCTCATGTCCAGATGGTCTTTGACTTTGAAGATTTTGGTTTCTTGATGTAGGTGATCTGTGGGTGAAGTAGCTGTGCAGCCTGTAATGATCTTCAGGGCTTTGTTTTGAATAGTCTGTAAGGTCTTATTATGTGTTTCAGCTAGGTTAGAAGCCCAGGCTGGGCTTGCGTATTCCATCACTGATCTTATGTATTGTTTATATACTGTGGTGGTAGTTTCTTTGTTGTATCCAAATTTGGTGTGAGCAAGTGACCTGAGGGCGTTAAGTCTGGGTGTCAGTTTCTTTTTAATGTTTGTGGTGTGCTGTTTGAATGTCATGAGTATCATATGTTACTCCTAGGATTTTGGGTGTGTGTGTATGTGTTAGGGGTGTGTTGTTTATGGTGAGTTGAGGGATGTATTCGTGTTCTCCTGTCCAACTTGTGAGCAGGGTTGCGGTGGATTTGGCTGGGGATAGATTAAGTCTGTTTGTAGTGCACCAGCCATGTAGTGTGTTGAGATAGGGTTGAAGGAGATCTGTTGCTCTTTTTGAGTCATGGTGTGTGCATGTGAGTGTTATGTCATCTGCATAGGAGGCTAAGTTTATTTGGGGCGTATTGGGTGTAGTTATATCGTGCATGTACAGATTGTAGAGTGCGGGAGATAGGACGGATCCTTGTGGGACTCCGTTTGGAAAGTTTCTGATTTTAGATGACTGACCGGCAAAAGATACGTGTGCACATCTGCCTGCTAGGAAGTTGGCCAGCCACCTTTTTGTGTTGTTGTGCAGGTTTGTGTTGTAGATTTTGTTTGTTAGGTTGTGGCGGGGGATGGCATCGAAGGCTTTACTAATGTCGAGTGTGGCTAATAGTGATCTGTGTGGTGGTCTAGCGGAGTTGATGCCGTCGAAAGCTCTTTGTGTAAGGTCTGTGAGAAGAGTGTTTATGGAGTGCAGTGGCCTAAAGCCATGTTGTGTTGGAGCTAGGGGTAGGTCAGGTGTAATTAGTTGTAATACTAGGCATTCCATGACTTTGGAGGGGGAGCAAAGAAGTGTGATGGGGCGGTGCGAGGAGGGTAGCGTGGGGTCTTTGTTGGGTTTGGGGAATGTGATGATGATACCATGCTTCCAAATGTCTGGTATTGTGTTGTGTGAATAGCTGTAGTTTGATATGTTAGTGTGTGCTTGTATGCCTTGTGGTCCCAGGTGTCTGAGGTGTATGTTGCTTATGTTGCCTAGGCCACAGGTGGGTGAGTGCTTAAGATTGTTGATGATATGCTTTGTCTGGTGAAGGGTGTATAGTCAGGGTCTGTGGGGAATTGTCTCTTACGTCGGATGACACGTCGGTAGTCTTTGTGAGGTTTTAGGTGGCTGACATGTGAAAAGTGATTGATGAGTGTTTGCTTGTTGTTTATATGAAGGAGTAGAGTCTGTTGTTGTGATTGCAGCATGTGATTGTGTTGTGTTGCTGTTGGAAAGTGTGATGCTGTTTAGTGTTTTGTAGAGTTTTTGGGAGTTTGTTTTGTGATCAAGTGTTTGTAGGAAGTTATTCCAATTTAGTTTTTGTTGTTCTTGTATTTTGTTGTTAGTTTGGGTGTTGAGTGCTTGAATTTGTTGTGTGATGTCTTGTGTGTGGGGTGCTGGGGAGTGTTTCAGTATGTCGCGTTGTCTGATGAGGTTTTGAATTTCTGGTGTGAAGTTGGGGTTGTGTCTTTTCCTGTTACCTCTTGGAATGTGTTTCTTGTCAGCATTTTGGATAGTTTTATTGAGTATGTGTACAGCATTGTTAATGTTAGTGATGGGTGTACTGTTTAGAGTTGTGAAGTGTTGTTCTGTCTCATTTGTGAATGCTTCCCAGTTAGCTCTTTTATAATTGGTGTATGTGTGTTTGTGGCTAGCTGGGGTGAGTCTGGTTTTGGTGGTGATAATGATCGGGAGGTGGTCAGAGCCTAAGGTTCTGACCACCCTCCAGGATGTTGTGGGGGCGAGTTCTGGGGAGCAAAAGGTGATGTCTGGAGATGATGGGTTATAGAGGGCTTGGTGAGGAATATGGGTATGTTGATGCATGTTGTTAAGGATGATGAGGTTATCGGTTTGGTTTTGTAGTACCAGCCCTCTGTCTGTGTCGGGGTTGTCGACAAACCAGGCCGACGTCTTGGCGTTGAAGTCACCACCCAGGATGATGTGTGGGGTGTGTGGGGTGTTTGTGATGTGTTGTAAGTGTGGTCTGTATTCATTTGGTACTGTAGGGGATGTTTGGGGAGTAATGTATGTGTTTATGATGGTTATGTTGGAGCTGTTGTCCCAGCTGGTTAGTGTAGTCGCCATCTGTTGAACACATTTTTAGGTTAGTATCCATTATAATGTAATACTTCCAAAACAAACAAACCAAAACAGGGACGGCCCAATAAACAATAAATTAAAACAGGGACGGCACAATATAAACCAAATTCAAACGGGGACGGCATAATACAAAAACAAAAAAAAATACAATAAGAAATTAAAACCGACTGCACAATAAACAACATTCAAATGGAGATGGCACAATATAAACTAAATTAATACAGTGACGGCACAATATAAACAAAAATGATTACAGGGACGGCGCAATATATACAAAATTAAAACTAATGGCACAATATAAAAGATTAAAACAGGGACGCCACAATATAAACAAAATAAATTATAACCGACGCCACAATATAAACAAGAAATGATGGACAGCACAATATAAAAAAAGATATTAAAACAGGGACGACACAACAAAATATAATTATTATCAACATCACTTTATGGAAATAACGCTTTATGTATATATAATTCAGGGCTCGAAGACTTCTTAGGAGTGGGCTAGATATTATAGCATCAGAGTGTACACAAACTCTTAACCCACAGAACCCCAGCAACGACAACGTGTCGTCGGCAATGTATGAAATTCTAAACCCCAGCGACGACGTGTCGTCAATGTTAATTACTCCAGTCCTATGGCACCTAGAGGGTTCAGATTTGTATGGGAACTGTAAGTATCCCACGCAACCATGCCGATGGTTGAAAACTCTCAAAGTCCAACAGCGTGCGCCTGAGCGCGCAAAAACATGTATTTTGGGGGGTGATTGCCTTCAATTAATTTACTCTTGTAAAATAGACTTTCGGGGGCTCCGTAGGACCCCTTTTTGACCTTTTTGATATTTTTGTTTTGTTTTAGTTTTCCATCATTCCTAACCCATTCGCAATAGTTTCTGGATTTTTTTTTTTTTTTTTCAAAACCTGCAGGTCCCTGGTGGTACATTTATTAATAACTAGCTTGGGCTCAGTGGGTTAAGGGAAATAAACTAATACTGTAGGATGACTTATCTTTTATGGTGGATTAGAAGATAACAAGCAGAAATCCGATTGGCCCACACAAGGCTGCTGGTTAGTGTAAGTCACCATCTGTTGACTAAGAGATTTTAGGTTTGTGTCTATTATAATGTGAAACTTTCTAAATATATAACCAAAACTGGGACAAAGACAATATAAAGTCAAATTAACTTATCAAAATAACTATGTGGAAACAACACTTACAAAAATAAAATTTATGAAATAATGTATAGCTTGCTAAATATATAACCAAAACAGGGACAACAATATAAATACAAGAGAACTTATCAAAATCACAATGTGGAAATAACTATCTAGCAATTATAATTTAAAACTTGCAAAATAAACAAGCCAAAACGTATACGAACAAGGTAAAACGACAAAATAACTAATCAAAATCGCTCGGTAAAAAGACAAAATAACTAATCAAAATCGCTCGGTAAAAAGACAATAACTAATCAAAGTCGCTCGGTAAAAAGACAAAATAACTAATCAAAATCACTCGATAAAAAGACAAAAACTAATCAAAATCGCTCGGTAAAAAGACAAAATAACTAATCAAAATCGCTATGTGGAAAAACAGCCCTGGTGGACTCCAACTCCCACTATGAACTCTGTACATAGTTCACTCTTACTGCTGTTGTGAAGTTTATATTTATATGCAGTATTCAAGAATGCATAATATAATCTTAGGCTTGTGCATAAACCTTTAACGGTTTGTGTTTTGTACTTTGTGTAAGGAATTTCTGTGCGCGTAGAGTATTATAATTTAAAACTTTCAAAATAAACAAACTAAAACATATATACAAAATAACTAATCAAAATTGCTATGTGGAAACTACGATCTAGTCCTTTGAGTACCACATCTATTCATTGATTTCATTAGTTAGGCAAGTTCATATGTAAATTATTGTAAAGTTGATTAAAACAAATAGAAATATTAAATTTATGATTATATTTGGCCATATCCACTACAAAACTATATTGAGAGTTCTATCCAAAAGAAAGTTATATTTGCTTAAAGATAATATATAAAATACATACATATATAGCTAGGAAACTAAATATATACATAGATAAAAAAACAAGCAATACCCCCTTAACCTGACAAGCGCGATATAGACCTAGGTGCTAGGGTAGTTATTTGTGCATTTCTAGCCCTGGATTCTGACCGAATTCGTTATATTTACAATATAAAGCATTATTTGTTTTCGGTATGCTTTTATTTTACATATATGATGTATATATGAACCTTCAAGAGTGCTAAAATAAGTGGGAAAAGCATTTGGGTGGTGAAAAACTAAGATATTGGCCACCCGGTCATAATCTCAGGCGAGAGAGAGCCACAGGCAGCCCTCCCCTCTCGCTGTCTGGGAGTCAACTGAGACGAGCGGGGCGGTGTGTGCCGGTGTCTGGGTGTTGCATAACGATCTTTTATGCAACCCACTTGTGCTACATTATCGCGGGAGAGAAAAATAACCGATAAATGATGATATGATAAATAGGTGGTATTTGAGGAGGGGGGAATAAAGTGGGGAAGGAGGGGAGGGGGAGGGGTGAGAAACACATGGATGAGTACTAGAGGGGAATTATCTCACCTAGAGACAAAATCCTTTGTTTTGATAGGCCCTTTTTTTTTTGGAAGGCTTTTTTTATGGTCTTGCTTCCGTGAGGCCTATCGCGTTCCCTATAGGAAGCCTTCCGTGAGGCCTATCGCGCTTGCCGGGTTAAGGGAACGAAACTAATACTGTAGGACTTTTTAAGGTGGATTATGTCCCAGCTGGTTGTGTTTGTTGTTGTGGTGGTGGTTGTTGTTTTTCTCCTTCCCTAGGCTGCCTGGCCAAACATCCCCGAGTCCCAGCTGGTTAGTGTAGTCTCCATCTGTTTAACACATTTTTAGGTTAGTATCCATTATAATGTAATACTTGCAAAATAAACAAACCAAAACAGCGACGGCCCAATAAACAATAAATTAAAACAGGGACGGCATAATACAAAAAACAAAAAAACAATATGAAATTAAAACGGACTTCACCATAAACAAAATTCAAACGGGGACGGCACAATAAACAAAATTAATACAGGGACGGCAAAATATAAACTAAAATAAATACAGGGATGGCGCAATATAAACAAAAAACACATTAAAACCAACGGCACAATACAAAAGATTAAAACAGGGACAACACAATATAAACAAAATAAATTATAACAGACGCCACAATATAAACAAGAAATTATGGACAGCACAATATAAAAAAAGATATTAAAACAGGGACGACAACAAAATATATTATCAACA
The DNA here is from genome assembly GCA_032716605.1 of Paralithodes platypus. NCBI lineage: Eukaryota > Metazoa > Arthropoda > Malacostraca > Decapoda > Lithodidae > Paralithodes > Paralithodes platypus. The sequence continues at coordinate 55,836,089 of CM064483.1, read as the reverse complement.
CCACTATATGGAAATAACTCTTTATGTATATATAATTCAGGGCTCTACGACTTCTTAGGAGTGGGCTAGATATTACAGCATCAGAGTGTACACAAACTCTTAAGAGAACTAAACTAATACTGTAGGACGACTTATCTTTATGAGTTTGTAAATTTAATTAATCGATTTTAGGAGTATAGTTGGTTGTTGGAAGGAACATAATAAATGGTGGATTAGAAGATAACTCCAGCAGAAATCCGATTGGCCCACACAAGGCAGCTGGTTAGTGTAAGTCACCATCTATTGACTAAGAGATTTTAGGTTCGTGTCTATTATAATGTAAAACTTTCTAAATATATAACCAAAACTGGGACAAAGACTATATAAAGTCAAATTAACTTCTCAAAATAACTGTGGAAACAACACTTACTAAAATAAAAATTTATGAAATAATGTATAGCTTACTAAATATAAACCAAAACAGGGACGACAATATAAATACAAGAGAACTTATCAAAACCACAATGTGGAAATAACTATCTAGCAATTATAGTTTAAAACTTGCAAAATAAACGAGCCAAAACTTATACGAACACGGTAAAAAGACAATAACTAATCAAAATCGCTCGGTAAAAAGACAATAACTAATCAAAATCTCTATGTGGAAAAACCCTTAAGTAAAATAATATATAAATAAAAGAACAAATAAAACTGCATTTATAACTTCTAAGTTCAAATCTCCCCCACAAATTTCAAGTACTGTATATTAATTCAAAAAATTTAAATAACCTTTAAATCTACTAGTACAAATAGTACAATAAATTAAAAATAAATCTGAATGAGGGAGTTATTAATTTGTAAATCTTGCAAAATTAACTAAAACTTTAACAAAGACCATATAAAGGCAAAAGAACTAATCAAAATCGCGATGTGGAAAAAACGCTTTAGCAAAATCCTTTATTTAATACTATTTTCATGATCTTCACAAGCAAGGCCTTTAGCTAAATCAAATTCTTAAAGAAACTATTGAATCATAAACGTGGGCAGACTAGGATACCTTTGGACAAACTATAAAACTCCATTTATGATAAAGACGAGCTGTATCAATTTCGGTCAACTCGGCCCAAGATTAGTTAAAGAACAGTTGGTACAGCCAAAAGAATCCGTTCTTTAGTAGCCATAAATTGTGAAAAATATATTTTAAAACTTTCAAAATATGCAAAAAGAGAACACTAATATGAATTAATATTTTTTTTTATCCAACCAACTTTACTTCTAAACTCAATGAAATCAACAAATACGTGTGGCACTCCAAGGGCTCGAACCAAGGATACTCTCACCGAAATTACGCGCATTTATACATTAAGTTATCAAGACTAAAGAACTTAATAAAAATCACCTTTGGAAAGAACTCTTTAGCAAATTAATTCCTCTAAATAAAATAGTATTCTAAAGGCAGATTGATTTAAACTTTAAAATAGGCATTAACTTTATATGGCAACATAAGTTATCAAAATTGTACTAGTCCGAAGCTATTTTAAATTTCTCTGGCAAGGAAAACCGATCATTTAAGTTTATGAGCTATCCTTTACATTAACCATTTATTTTGACTGTACACTAGGGTTAGATTAGATAGGTTAGAATAGATGTTAGGTTAGATTAGATACCCTAGGTTAGATTAGATCCCGTAAGTTAGATTAGAAACAGATTAGATACCGTAAGATAGATTAGATGGGATAGACTAAAGAAGTTAGATTATGGTTAGCTTAGGTATGTTACTTTGAGTTAGGTTAGGAGCTGGGATTAAACTGACCGAGGTTGGAATTGATGGCAGCCTCATAAATTGATCTAATAATTAGAAGACATAGCTACTCGTGAGCTCTTTAGAGTTTATGCAAATGCATTAATTATCATGTAAAACTTGCAAAATAAACAAACTAAAACTTATACGAACACAGTAAAAAGACAAAACTAATCAAAACCGCTATGTGGAAACAACGCTTAAGTAAAATAAATTATAAATAACAATCCAATTTAGAATAATGTTGAAACAAAATCGGCTATATATGTAGATTAACATTTATTTATATATTCCATTTTTAATTTTTTCACTCCAACACCAAACCTCCCAATGAATTTAATGAAAGCAAGCATGTGATCCACCAGGATTCGAACCTGGGTTACCACAGATTTTAAACACCATTATGCCACGAACACAGTAAAAGGTAGCAATTTCCACATCATAGGACACATACTTTATGGTAGTTAAGGGTTAGTCTTTTACCAGATCTAAGTTAGGTTAGGTTTTTTATCTACACCAGGTCTAAGGTTAAGTTGTTTATCTAAATCAAGTCTAGGTTAAGTTAGGTTTTTTATCTACACCAGGTCTAGGTTAGATTGTCCATCTAAATCAGGTCAAGTTATTTACACCAGGTCTAGGTTAGGTTAAGGTCCATCTACATTCCCATTTACTTGTACTAGGGACACTTAGCACCAGTTAGGTAAGGGTTAGTCTTGTATCCCACGTACTACACGGTTTCTTTTCAGCCGATAATTTTTATATCTGTTCTGTACTTTATGGAAAAATATGAAACTATCTCTGCATCACATTTAGACAAACTTTATATAATTACCACCACTTTCACTAAATTTAAGTTATAATTTAAAATTTGCAAAATAAACAAACGAGAACAAGCCAATATGAATAAAATGACTAATTTTTAACTTAAACTAGGAAAAAAACAAAGAAAAGAACTAATAACAATTGCTATGTGGAAACAACGCTTCAGCAAAATAATTTATTTAAATAAAACTCAATATAAATTCTTGATGGGAACTTTGCAATTTAGTCATTTGAAAAGAAACCGACTAGTTACTAATGCCACATACTAGGGTTACTGTTTTCTCAGATTTACAAGGTACTAGATTAGTCTTCAATGGTTGGTGCGGATTTTTAAAGTCAGTATTTCGGGGTGAGTATCCTAGGTTTAGAAGTGAAGTTTGTGAACAAATATTAATTATAATGTATAACTTTCAAAATAAACAAACCAACACTAACACCATAAAAAGACAAAACTAATCAAAATCGCTATGTGGAAACTACGCTTAAGTAAAATAATAAAAAAAAAACCCGAGCCAATGTAGCAAGTGTCCTATAAGGTGAATATTGCTACCAATACAAGTATTTGGGAACACCCCGTTATCAACATTAATCCTCCATTAAAAACCCCAATGCACTTTAATAAATTAACTAAAGCATATGATCCTTCCGGGATTCGAACTCGGGACACCACAACCAGATCATAAGCCATTACACCACCCGTATTACCCCATCGTTATTAACATTTTCAAACTTTATAATTTACTTTAGTCCCTAGACTGGAAAAACTTTCCAGAACCCCTTCAAACTAGTGCCTCCAGAACCATAACAAGGAGGCGGCTTAACAATGAGCCCTTGTGGACTAAAACTCCTACTGTAAACTCTCTCGGTACATCGTTCACTCTCCATGCCGTTGCGAGGCATATCCAATTTATGATTATATTTGACCATTTCCACTACAAAACTTCTCTTCCTGTAATTTATAACTTGCAAAATAAACAAACCAAAACGTGGACGAACACAGTAAAGACATAAGAACTGATCAAACTCACTATGTGGAAACTACGCATTAGCAAAATAATTCTAAAACAATCCACTACATTAATTAAAATATCTTTATGAGCAAGGTTGTTTGCATATTTATTTATAGAGTTTTCATAGTTATTAAAATTTTCAAACAGATTTACTCCCTAGACTGGAAAAACTTTTCAGAACCCCTTAATTAAAATTTAAAACTAAAACTAGGACAAAGACAATATAAAGGCAAAATAACTGATCAAAATCGCTGTGTGGAAAAACAGCCCTGGTAGACTCCAACTCCCACTATGAACTCTGTACATAGTTTACTCTCACTGCTGTTGTGAGGTTTATATTTATATGCAGTATTCAAGAATGCATAATATATCTTAGGCTTGTGCATAAACCTTTAACGGTTTGTGCTTTGTGTACGGAATTTCCGTGCGAGTAGAGTATTAGAATTTAAAACTTTCAAAATAAACAAACCAAAACATATATACAAAATAACTAATCAAAATTGCTATGTGGAAACTACGATCTAGTCCTTTGAGTACCACATGTATTCATTGATTTCATTAGTTAGGCAAGTTCATATGTAAATTAATTGTAGAGTTTATTAAAACAATTAGAAATTTTAAATTTGATTATATTTGGCCATATCCACTACAAAACTATATTGAAGAGAGTTCTATCCAAAAAATCTAGTTATATTTGCATAAAGAAAATATATAAAATATATACATATATATAGCGAGGAAGCAAAATATATACATATAGATAAAAAAAACAAGCAATACCCACTTAAGGGAACACAACTAATACTGTAGGACTTTTTAAGGTGGATTATGTCCCAGCTGGTTGTGTTTGTTGTTGTGGTGGTGTTTGTTGTTGTGGTGGTGGTTGTTGTTGTGGTGGTGGTTGTTGTTCTCCTTTCCTAGGCTGCCTGGCCAAACATCCCCGAGTCCCAGCTGGTTAGTGTAGTCGCCATCTGTTGAACAAATTTTTAGGTTAGTATCCATTATAATGTAATACTTGCAAAATATACAAACCAAAACAGGGACGGCCCAATAAACAATAAATTAAAACTGGGATGGCATAAAACAAAAAACAATATGAAATTAAAACGGACTGCACAATAAACAACATTCAAACGGGGACGGCACAATATAAACAAAATGAATTCAGGGACGGCACAAAATAAACAAAAATTAATACAGGGACGGCGCAATATAAACAAAACAAAATTAAAACCGACGGCACAATATAAAAGATTAAAACAGGGACAACACAATATAAACAAAATAAATTATAACCGACGCCACAATATAAACAATAAATTATAACTGATGCCACAATATAAACAAGAAATTATGTACAGCACAATATAAACAAGAAATTATGGACAGGGACGACAACAAAATATATTATCAACATCACTATATGGAAATAACGCTTTATGTATATATAATTCAGGGCTCTAAGTCTTCTTAGGAGTGGGCTAGATATTATAGCATCAGAGTGTACACAAACTTAAGGGAACTAAACTAATAATGTAGGACGACTTATCTTTTATGGTGGATTAGAAGATAAGCAGAAATCCGATTGGCCCACACAAGGCAGCTGGTTAGTGTAAGTCACCATCTGTTGACTAAGAGATTTTAGGTTAGTGTCTATTATAATGTAAAACTTTCTAAATATATAACCAAAACTGGGACAAAGACAATATGAAGTCAAATTAACTTATCAAAATAACTGGAAACAACACTTACTAAAATAAAATTTATGAAATAATGTATAGCTTGCTAAATATATAACCAAAACAGGGACGACAATATAAACACAAAAGAACTTATCAAAATCACAATGTGGAATAACTATCTAGCAATTATAATTTAAAACTTGCAAAATAAACAAGCCAAAACGTATACGAACACGGTAAAAAGATAAAATAACTAATCAAAATCGCTCGGTAAAAAGACAAAATTACTAATCAAAATCGCTCGGTAAAAAGCCAAAATAACTAATCAAAATTGCTCGGTAAAAAGACATAATAACTAATCAAAATAGCTATGTGGAAAAACCCTTAAGTAAAATAATATATAAATAAAAGAACAAATAAACTGCATTTATAACTTCTAAGTTCAAATCTCCCCCACAAATTTCAAGTACTGTATATTAATTCAAAAAATGTAAATAACCTTTAAATCTACTAGTACAAATAGTACAATAAATTTAAAAAATAAATCTGAATGAGAGTTATTAATTTGTAAATCTTGCAAAATTAACTAAAACTTCAACAAAGACCATATAAAGGCAAAAGAACTAATCAAAATCGCGATGTGGAAAAAACGCTTTAACAAAATCCTTTATTTAATACTATTTTCATGATATTCACAAGCAAGGCCTTTAGCTAAATCAAATTCTTAAAGAAACTATTGAATCACAAACGTGGGCAGACTAGGATACCTTTGGACAAACTATAAAACTCCATTTATGATAAAGACAAGCTGTATCAATTTCGGTCAACTCGGCCCAAGATTAGTTAAAGAACAGTTGGTACAGCCAAAAGAATCAGTTCTTTAGTAGCCATAAATTGTGAAAAATATATTTTAAAACTTTCAAAATATGCAAAAAGAGAACACTAATATGAATTAATATTTGTTTTATCCAACCAACTTTACTTCTAACCTCAATGAAATTAACAAATACGTGTGGCACTCCAAGGACTCGAACCAAGGATACGCTCACCGAAATTCCGCGCATTTATACATTAAGTTATCACGACTAAGGAACTTAATAAAAATCACCTTTGGAAAGAACTCTTTAGCAATTTAATTCCTCTAAATAAAATAGTATTCTAAAGGCAGATTGATATAAACTTTAAAATAGGCATTAACTTTATATTGCAATATAAGCTATCAAAATTGTACTAGTCCGAAGCTATTTAAAATTTCTCTGGTAAGGAAAACCGATCATTTAAGTTTATGAGCTATCCTTTACATTAACCATTTATTTTGACTGTACACTAGGGTTAGATTAGATAGGTTAGAATAGATGTTAGGTTAGAAGTTAGATTAGATACCCTAGATTAGATCCCGTAAGTTAGATTAGAAACAGATTAGATACCGTAAGATAGATTAGATGGGATAGACTAAAGAAGTTAGATTATGGTTAGCTTAGGTATGTTACTTTGAGTTAGGTTAGGAGCTGGGATTAAACTGACAGAGGTTGGAATTGATGGCAGCCTCATAAATTGATCTAATAATTAGAAGACATAGCTACTCGTGAGCTCTTTAGAGTTTATGCAAATGCATTAATTATCATGTAAAACTTGCAAAATAAACAAACTAAAACTTATACGAACACCGTAAAAAGACAAAACTAATCAAAACCGCTATGTGGAAACAACGCTTAAGTAAAATAAATTATAAATAACAATCCAATTTAGAATAATGTTGAAACAAAATCGGCTATATAGATTAACATTTATTTATATATTCCATTTTTAATTTTTTCACTCCAACACCAAACCTCCCAATGAATTTAATGAAAGCAAGCATGTGATCCACCAGGATTCGAACCTGGGTTACCACAGATTTTAAACACCATTATGCCACGAACACAGTAAAAGGTAGCAATTTTCACATCATAGGACACATACTTTATGGTAGTTAAGGGTTAGTCTTTTACCAGATCTAAGTTAGGTTAGGTTTTTTATCTACACCAGGTCTAAGGTTAAGTTGTTTATCTAAATCAAGTCTAGGTTAAGTTAGGTTTTTTATCTACACCAGGTCTAGGTTAGATTGTCCATCTAAATCAGGTCAAGTTATTTACACCAGGTCTAGGTTAGGTTAAGGTCCATCTACATTCCCATTTACTTGTACTAGGGACACTTAGCACCAGTTAGGTAAGGGTTAGTCTTGTATCCCACGTACTATACGGTTTCTTTTCAGCCGATAATTTTTATATCTGTTCTGTACTTTATGGAAAAATATGAAACTATCTCTGCATCACATTTAGACAAACTTTATATAATTACCAACACTTTCACTAAATCTAAGTTATAATTTAAAATTTGCAAAATAAACAAACGAGGACAAGACAATATGAAGAAAGAACTAATTTTTAAATAAAACTAGAAAAAACAAAGAAAAGAACTAATAACAATTGCTATGTGGAAAAAATGCTTCAGCAAAATAATGTATTTAAATAAAACTATATATATTCTTAATGGGAATTTTGCAATTTAGTCATTTGAAAAGAAACCGACTAGTTACTAATGTCACATACTAGGGTTACTGTTTTCTCAGATTTACAAGGTACTAGATTAGTCTTCAATGGTTGGCGCGGATTTTTAAAGTCAGTATTTCGAGGTGAATATCATAGGTTTAGAAGTGAAGTTTGTGAACTAATATTAATTATAATTTATAACTTTCAAAATAAACAAACTAACACTAAAACCGTAAAAAGCCAAAACTAATCAAAATCGCTATGTGGAAACAACGCTTAAGTAAAATAATAAAAAAATCCAAGCCAATGTAGTAAGTGTCCTATAGTGTCTTATAAGGTGAATATTGCTACCTATACAAGTATTAGGGAACACCCCGTTATCAACATTAATCCTCCATTAAAAACCCCAATGCACTTTAATAAATTAACTAAAGCATATGATCCTCCCGGGATTCGAACTCGGGACACCACAACCAGATCATAAGCCATTACACCACCCGTATTACCCCATAGTTATTAAAATTTTAAAACTATAATTTACTTTAGTCCCTAGACTGGAAAAACTTTCCAGAACCCCTTCAAACTAGTGCCTCCAGAACCATAACAAGGAGGCGGCTTAACACAGAGACCTCATGGACTAAAACTCTAACTGTAAAATCTCTCGGTACATCGTTCACTCTCCATGCCGTTGCGAGGCATATCCAATTTATGATTATATTTGACCATTTCCACTACAAAACTTCTCTTCCTGTAATTTATAACTTGCAAAATAAACAAACCAAAATGTGGACGAACACAGTAAAGACATAAGAACTGATCAAACTCACTATGTGGAAACTACGCATTAGCAAAATAATTCTAAAACAATCCACTACATTAATTAAAATATCTTTATGAGCAAAGTTGTTTGCAAATTTATTTATAGAGTTTTCATAGTTAGTAACATTTTCAAACAGATTTACTCCCTAGACTGGAAAAACTTTCCAGAACACCTTAATTAAAATTTAAAACTAAAACCAAAACCGGGACAAAGACAATATAAAGGCAAAATAACTAATCAAAATCGCTATGTGGAAAAACAGCCCTGGTGGACTCCAACTCCCACTATGAACTCTGTACATAGTTCACTCTCACTGCTGTTGTGAGGTTTATATTTATATGCAGTATTCAAGAATGCATAATATATCTTAGGCTTGTGCATAAACCTTTAACGGTTTGTGCTTTGTACTTTGTGTACGGAATTTCCGTGAGAGTACAGTATTATAATTTAAAACTTTCAAAATAAACAAACCAAACTTATATATACAAAATAACTAATCAAAATTGCTATGTGGAAACTACGATCTAGTCCTTGGAGTACCACATATATTAATTGATTTCATTAGTTAGGCAAGTTCATATGTAAATTAATTGTAGAGTTTATTAAAACAAATAGAAATATTAAATTTATGATTATATTTGGCCATATCCACTACAAAACTATATTGAAGAGAGTTCTATCCAAAAAATCTAGTTATATTTGCATAAAGAAAATATATAAAATATATACATATATAGCGAGGAAACAAAATATAATATATACATATAGATAAAAAAACAAGCAATACCCCCTTAAGGGAACGAAACTAATACTGTAGGACTTTTTAAGGTGGATTATGTCCCAGCTGGTTGTTTGTTGTTGTTGTGGTGGTTGTTGTTCTCCTTCCCTAGGCTGCCTGGCCAAACATCCCAGAGTCTCAGCTGGTTAGTGTAGTAGTCATCTGTTGAACACATTTTTAGGTTAGTATCCATTATAATGTAATACTTGCAAAATAAACAAACCAAAACAGGGACGGCACAATATAAACAAAATTCAAACGGGGACGGCATAATACAAAAAAAAAAAAAATTAAAACCGACTGCACAATAAACAAAATTCAAACGGGGACGGCACAATATAAACAAATTTCAAACTGGGACGGCACAATATAAACAAAATTAATACAGGGACGGCACAATAAACAAAAATGAATACAGGGACGGCACAATATAAACAAAATTAATACAGGGACGGCACAATAAACAAAAATGAATACAGGGACGGCACAATATAAACAAAATAAACTATAACCGACGCCACAATATAAACAAGAAATTAAGGACAGCACAATATAAAAAAGATATTAAAACAGAGACGACAACAAAATATATTATCAACATCACTATATGGAAATAACGCTTTATGTATATATAATTCAGGGCTCTACGACTTCTTAGGAGTGGGCTAGATATTATAGCATCAGTGTACACAAACTCTTAAGGGAACTAAACTAATACTGTAGGACGACTTATCTTTTATGGTGGATTAGAAGATAACAAGCAGAAATCCGATTGGCCCACACAAGGCAGCTGGTTAGTGTAAGTCACCATCTGTTGACTAAGAGATTTTAGGTTAGTGTCTATTATAATGTAAAACTTTCTAAATATATAACCAAAACTGGGACAAAGACAATATACAGTCAAATTAACTTATCAAAATAACTGTGGAAACAACACTTACTAAAATAAAATTCATGAAATAATGTATAGCTTGCTAAATATATAACCAAAACAGGGACGACAATATAAATACAAGAGAACTTATCAAAATCACAATGTGGAAAGAACTCTTTAGCAATTATAATTTAAAACTTGCAAAATAAACAAGCCAAAACGTATACGAACACGGTAAAAAGATAAAATAACTAACTAAAAAAGCTATGTGGAAAAACCCTCAAGTAAAATAATATATAAATAAAAGAACAAATAAAACTGCATTTATAACTTCTAAGTTCAAATCTCCGCCACAAATTTCAAGTACTGTATATTATTTCAAAAAAAATTAAATAACCTTTAAATCTACTAGTACAAATAGTACAATAAATTAAAAAAATGCATCTGAATGAGGGAGTTATTAATTTGTAAAACTTGCAAAATAAACTAAAACTTTGACAAAGACCATATAAAGGCAAAACTTATCAAAATTGCTATGTGGAAAAAACGCTATAGCAAAATCCCTTATTTAATACTATTTTCATGATCTTCACAAGCGAGGCCTTTAGCTAAATCAAATTCTTATAGAAACTATTAAATCATAAACGTGGGCAGACTGATACCTTTGGACAAACTATAAAACTCCATTTATGATAAAGACGAGCTGTATCAAATTCAATTTCGGTCAACTCGGCCCAAGATTAGTTAAAGAACAGTTGGTACAGCCAAAAGAATCAGTTCTTTAGTAGCCATAAATTGTGAAAAATATTTTTAAAACTTTCAAAATATGCAAAAATAGAACACTAATATAAATTAATATTTGTTTTATCCAACCAACTTTACTTCTAAACTCAATGAAATCAACAAATACGTGTGGCACTCCAAGGACTCTAACCAAGGATACTCACACCGAATTCCGCGCATTTATACATTACGTTATCAAGACTAAAGAACTTAATAAAAATCACCTTTGGAAAGAACTCTTTAGCAAATTAATTCCTCTAAATAAAATAGTATTCTAAAGGCAGATTGATATAAACTTTAAAATAGGCATTAACTTTATATTGCAACATAAGCTATCAAAATTGTACTAGTCCGAAGCTATTTGAAATTCCTCTGGCAAGGAAAACCGATAATCTAAGTTTATGAGCTATCCTTTACATTAACCATTTATTTTGACTGTACACTAGGGTTAGATTAGATAGGTTGAATAGATAAGTTAGGTTAGATTAGATCCCGTAAGTTAGATTAGATCCCGTAAGTTAGATTAGATCCCGTAAGTTAGATTAGATCCCGTAAGTTAGATTAGATCCCGTAAGTTAGATTAGATCCCGTAAGTTAGATTAGATCCCGTAAGTTAGATTAGATCCCGTAAGTTAGATCCCGTAAGTTAGATCCCGTAAGTTAGATTAGATCCCGTATGTTAGATCCCGTAAGTTAGATTACATCCCGTAAGTTAGATTACATCCCGTAAGTTAGATTACATCCCGTAAGTTAGATTACATCCCGTAAGTTAGATTAGATCCCGTAAGTTAGATTAGATCCCGTAAGTTAGATTCGATCCCGTAAGTTAGATTCGATCCCGTAAGTTAGATTCGATCCCGTAAGTTAGATTCGATCCCGTAAGTTAGATTCGATCCCGTAAGTTAGATTAGATCCCGTAAGTTAGATTAGATCCCGTAAGTTAGATTAGATCCCGTAAGTTAGATTAGATCCCGTAAGTTAGATTAGATCCCGTAAGTTAGATTAGATCCCGTAAGTTAGATCCCGTAAGTTAGATCCCGTAAGTTAGATTAGATCCCGTAGGTTAGATCCCGTAAGTTAGATTACATCCCGTAAGTTAGATTACATCCCGTAAGTTAGATTAGATCCCGTAAGTTAGATTAGATCCCGTAAGTTAGATTCGATCCCGTAAGTTAGATTCGATCCCGTAAGTTAGATTCGATCCCGTAAGTTAGATTCGATCCCGTAAGTTAGATTCGATCCCGTAAGTTAGATTCGATCCCGTAAGTTAGATTCGATCCCGTAAGTTAGATTCGATCCCGTAAGTTAGATTCGATCCCGGAAGTTAGATTCGATCCCGGAAGTTAGATTCGATCCCGGAAGTTAGATTCGATCCCGGAAGTTAGATTAGATCCCGGAAGTTAGATTAGATCCCGGAAGTTAGATTAGATCCCGGAAGTTAGATTAGATCCCGTAAGTTAGATTAGATCCCGTAAGTTAGATTAGATCCCGTAAGTTAGATTAGATCCCCTAAGCGAGATTAGATCCCCTAAGCGAGATTAGATCCCCTAAGCGAGATTAGATCCCCTAAGCGAGATTAGATCCCCTAAGCGAGATTAGATCCCCTAAGCGAGATTAGATCCCCTAAGCGAGATTAGATCCCCTAAGCGAGATTAGATCCCGTAAGCGAGATTAGATCCCGTAAGCGAGATTAGATCCCGTAAGCGAGATTAGATCCCGTAAGCGAGATTAGATCCCGTAAGCGAGATTAGATCCCGTAAGCGAGATTAGATCCCGTAAGCGAGATTAGATCCCGTAAGCGAGATTAGATCCCGTAAGCGAGATTAGATCCCGTAAGCGAGATTAGATCCCGTAAGCGAGATTAGATCCCGTAAGCGAGATTAGATCCCGTAAGCGAGATTAGATCCCGTAAGCGAGATTAGATCCCGTAAGCGAGATTAGATCCCGTAAGCGAGATTAGATCCCGTAAGCGAGATTAGATCCCGTAAGCGAGATTAGATCCCGTAAGCGAGATTAGATCCCGTAAGCGAGATTAGATCCCGTAAGCGAGATTAGATCCCGTAAGCGAGATTAGATCCCGTAAGCGAGATTAGATCCCGTAAGCGAGATTAGATCCCGTAAGCGAGATTAGATCCCGTAAGCGAGATTAGATCCCGTAAGCGAGATTAGATCCCGGAAGCGAGATTAGATCCCGGAAGCGAGATTAGATCCCGGAAGCGAGATTAGATCCCGTAAGCGAGATTAGATCCCGTAAGTGAGATTAGATCCCGTAAGTTAGATTAGAAACAGATTAGATACCGTAAGATAGATTAGATGGGATAGACTAAAGAAGTTAGATTATGGTTAGGTTAGGTATGTTACTTTGTGTTAGGTTAGGAGCTGGGATTAAACTGAGAGGTTGGAATTGATGGTAGCCTAATAAATGGATCTAATAATTAGAAGGCATGGCTACTCGTGAGCCCTTTAGAGTTTATGCAAACACATTAATGATCATGTAAAACTTGCAAAATAAACAAACTAAAACTTATACGAACACCGTAAAAAGACAAAACTAATCAAAACCGCTATATGGAAACAACACTTAAGTAAAATAATTTATAACTCACAATCCAATTTAGAATTATGTTGAAACAAAATCTGCTATATATATATATTAAAATTTATTTATATATTCTATTTTTAATTTTTTCACTCCAACACCAAACCTCCCAATGAAATTAATGAAAGCAAGCATGTGATCCACCGGGATTCGAACCTGGGTTACCACAGATTTTAAACATTAACCATTACACCTTCAAGATTAGTCTATTTGATCTGAATATCAATCTAAATGGATATGTTGGCATAAAGAAAATAATAAGAGCTAAAAGAAAATTGCCAGTAGCAGCACAATAGTTCAAGGTATTCCTATTCCTACCCATTTCTCACTTTTGTTTTGCCCCACTTAATTTTAGATTGAAAAGTTCCCTATTAATTTAGTAATTTAAAATTAAAACTTTCAAGCAAACTCAAGTTACTGTTCAAATTTATATAACCAACTCGTTAAAATTAAATTATATCTAAAAACCCAAAGTTACTGTTCAAATTTATATAACACTTGTTAAAATTTTATTATATCTAAAAAACTAAAAATCTAAGTGGAAAAATGCATTTAAATTAATCGGAAATTAAACTTTTAAAACTTGAAACTTATAATATCCACATTTTTAATTTAAGATTTTTTACCCCAATTTTTGTATCAATTCAAAGACTTCCCGTACCATTTAGGTATAAGTAACGCCCCATTCTTAACATTAATTACAAACCCCAATGTACTTATTTAAAATAATTAAAGCATATGGTCCTTCCGGGATTCGAACTCGGGACACCACACCCAGAACATAAGCATCTAAACCATTACACCACCAACAGTTAACATACTAAATGCATACATAGTTTTGATTTAAGACATTCGCCCCATTACTTCGGCGATTTTATGACTGCCGTATGTGTTGTTGTTGTTTTTTTTTTTTTTTTTTTTTTTTTTTTTTTTTTTTTTTTTAAGAGACAATGAACGGAGGAAGGATAAACACAGATAAAACAAAAAGGTCCATGTGCCTAAAGGCATCCTCCATTCATAAAATGTTTGTAACAACTGGATTTAAACATTTGTTGATTGTAAGTTTGTGGAAAGCAATTCGAGGGAAGTGAATTCCAAAGAGTAGTAGCTCTGGGGATAAATGAATTCTGATAAGCAGAAGTTCTGCATTGTGGAGGAGAAAGTGTAAATTCATGGGCGCTCTCAACTGCCCTAGTTCTACGGGGAAAGATGTGGAGAGGCGCACAATTGAAGCAAGTTCCTCGGAACAATTACTGTGAAAATATCTGTAGAATAATGCAAGGGATGCAACGTTTCTTCGTATGGCTAATGTAGGAAGGTCCTGTGTGATTGCAGGGTTATTGATTAATCTAATAGCTTTATTTTGAATTTTGTCCAACTGCCTCAATGCAACCACTCCACTTCCACCCCACAGAGGTGAACAGTAATCCATCTGAGAGCGCACATGACTTATATATTACGGCCAACTGCTCGTCAGTGAAGAATTCTCGAACTCTGTACAGGAGTCCCAGTTTTTTAGAGGCATTCTTAGCAATGCTTCTAACATAATGTGTCCAGCTCAAGTTAGTAGTTAATGTTACACCGAGAATGTCAATACTAGGGGAAGTGGGAATATTTACATCATTAAAAAATATATGAGAGTCAGTGAGATTCTGTCGGTTAGAAAATTGAATGTACTTGGTTTTCTGTGCATTAAAGGAAACTAGATTCTCTTGTCCCCATTCATTAATTCTAGAAAGGTCCTGGTTCAGAGAAATTGCAGTGTTTATTTTTGAATTTATAAGATCGGGTTGGGTGAAAGAATTGGTAAATGTGAAGGAACTGTGGAGTGTTGAGTCATCTGCGTAGGAATGTATTGGATTATGAGTGGTAGATATGAGATCATTGATATGAATGAGGAACAGAGTTGGGGCCAAAACTGATCCCTGGGGAACACCAGCATTTATTGAGTGAAATTGAGAATAAAGGCCATCTACCATTACACATATTTTTCTGTTATGAAGATAAGAAGAAATTAGTGGAACTAATGATGCAAGGCCGTAGTGTGACATCTTCGACAATAAGGATTGATGCCAGACTCTATCAAATGCCTTTGATATATCCAGTGCTATTGTATGTGTTTCACCATGTTGGTCTGTAGCTTGGTTGATTTGATGCGTAAGAAGGCAAAGAATGTCTGCAGTTGATTGACATCGTCTAAAACCATATTGCCTATCACTGATTAATTTATTATTCTCCAGATGCTTAATTATGTGATCATTTAATATAATTTCAAAAACTTTGCCAAGAGTGGAAGTTATAGCTATTGGTCTGTAGTTTGATGGATCTGAAGAGGCACCTTTTTTAGGAACTGGATGGATGTTTGCTTCTTTCCAGGGTACTGGGAAGCATGAGGTATGAGTACACAGACGGAAAAATTTTGCCAATACAGGAGCGAGCACCAAGGAGCAATTCTTAAGTACTATTGGAGGAATTTCATCTGGACCAGGAGCCTTATCTACCGAGAGATTCTGCAAAATAGTTTTGACATGTCTGGTGTGGATCTTAAGTGAGGGAATTTCAGGTGAATTAAAAATAAGTACAGGGACATCTTGATTTATTTCATCTAAGGTTGAGTTGGTGGAGAAAATATCTGCAAGAAGGTTAGCTTTACCTCGTGGGTCACTTACAAGATTGCCAGTCGGAGATTTTAATGGTGGAATGGATGAAGCAGTAGTGAAGTTGGATTTGAATGAGTTAAGAGTAGACCAAAATATTTTGTCATCATTTGGATTATTTAGAAGTTTATTTGCCTGCTTATGGAGAAAGTTTGATTTAGTTAGGTTTAATACAGTTTTGGCATGATTTCTGATGTTTCTAAAGTAATTAAAGGCTTCATGTGTTTTTGATCTTGTGTATGCATTGTAGGCTATTGCTTTTTGTTCAGTTACTCTAGCACAATTATGGTCAAACCATTTAGGTGAATTAGATCTTTTACTGTACTTTTGATGAGGAATAAAAGTTTCCATTCCAATTTTTACAAAAACTTGTATGTGGCTCAAGGTGGAGTGTGCATCATTAGAAAAGAAAGAGGTCCAGGGAATATCAATAAAGAAACCTTGAAGACCCTCCCAGTCTGCCCTATCGTAATGCCATTTAGTCACCAAAACAGGTTCAGAGTGGGAAGGTGTGGTAGGTGATAGACAGGTGGCCTGTATCAGACAGTGATCAGAAGATCCAAGTGGGGACCTCACTGTAACATCATAATTTTCTGAATTGGTTGTTAAAAATAAGTCCAGTAGGTGGGAATTATGATTAGGATTATCTGGTACACGGGTGGGTTGGTTGACTAGTTGAATGAGATTAAATGAGTCTGCAAATAGCTCACATTCAAGACCAGCATCATCAGTCCTGGCTGAATGAGTGAGCCATTCAACATTATGGACATTAAAATCACCCAACAGTGATTTCAGAAGAAGCATTTAAGTTGAGGACACTGAGTTGTGAGGACAGAGAATCAAAAAGACTTTGCTCTGGAGGAGTATTTGGGGAACGGTAGATGCAACATATGTATTTAAATTTACCAGCAGAAATTAATTTGTATATAGAATAATCAAAATAGGGACAATTGAAACTAGTAACCTCCTCCAGGGCAATTTCAGATTTTGCGAAGCAACATACACCACCTTTAGGTCTGAAATTTTGGAGCAGTTGATAACCTGGAAAATTAAATCTAGATGTGTCCGATGTGGATGTTACTTGAGTCTCTGTCAAAAAAAGGAGAGTAGGGGATTCTGCTAGAAGAAATTGGTGTACAGAATTGATGTTAGAGTGAAGTCCCCTTATATTACTAAAGAAATAGCTGTACTGACAAGCAGCTTTGGGACGTTGCAATGCTCTTGACACAGTCGCATGATGACGACCGGGAGGGCCCTGTGTCAATAACCCAACCCTGCCGGGGGTGGATATCCGAGGGACCACCAGGTTTGCTCTTAACAATTGTACTGCCAGATTTATAAGGTAAGTGTATGGTGTTACATGTATGATATGTAGTGGGAAGAGTAGTATTTTATGGATAGAGGATAGCGATGTAGGGCAATGTCGTGAAGTTGGATGTGTATGTTATATAAAGAGGGTTTTCCTGATACCCCTGATGTGTGAGGCAGAAAGATATGTATCCAGCTACCAAGGCCTGGGAGAGAAAATGGAATTCAGGCTATTCCCCGAGTCTCCCGAAACCTTGGCGGTAGTACTTCCCTGGGCGGGGCTGCCTACCCCTACTACCTACATTATGTGTATTTTTTCCTGGCATGCAATAGCGAGCCTGTATTTTAGGAAGTGGCCTTCGGCCAGGACATTCTTCTACCAAAAAATGTACAAGTATATCTCTAAGAGGGGTCTGTGATTTTTTCTAAGCTCGATGGAGGTCTTGAGGAAAATAAAATATATAGATTAACAAATCCATAAAAACCTCCCCTGAAGGACATTACATTAATACAGCAGAGAGCAAGCCAAACTTTATGACAGCTGGGACATTACTTACTAGCCCCACCGTACTAAAGGTCTACTTATCTTTGATGAAGGAGTGTGGTCCGATTGTTTTAGTTCCCCAAACAGTCCAAGTCCGGTAAACCAAAGCCGCTCCAGATGCTCGGCCCCAAATCCGGTATACCAAAGCCGCTCCAGATGCTCGGCCCCCGAAGGAACCAGGGTGAGAAGAGATCAGGGTGTCAAACCGGAGCAATTGTGTTTTAAGAATGAGTATGACAAAGACAAGAAAATTATCATTAAATAGCATTGTTTTGGCTATATCACCTACATAAATTTAACTATAAACTACAATTTTATCTTTGTATATTCAATAAAATAGACAAAAAGAAAGGAATCCGCTTCAAGTTATACCGAGTGTATATACATAAAACATTTTTAGTCCAAGATTATATAATTCCTTAGGGTAATGACTCATTAGGAGCAATTACACTTCCGGTCAACTCTTCCCTTGTCCAGGTTTAGTGTACTTTATCCAGCCAAAATCAATAGTTCACAGGTATCTACCATTTGTGCAAAATTCAGAGTTGCATTAACTCAATACCGTGATAAAAATAGTACTAGCTTAGTCAAAAGCTATTTGAAACCATTCATGAGCAAGTTTATTGTTGAACTATTGATTGTTACCGTACAGAAGTAGATTAGTCAGTTTATGTGCATTTATGATTAAGTTAGGAATGTTAGTTTGTTAGTTTGTGTTAGGTTAGGAGCTGGGGTTGACCTGGGAGTAGAAGTGATACTATATTCTATTTTTATTAATTTCACCCCAACACCAATAACCTCCAATGAAATTAAATGAATTGTTTTTTACACCAACCAACTTCACATCTAAACTTAATTATAATGGAATCGACAAATACATGTGGCACTCCGAGGACTCTAACCCAGGATACTCATAGAAATTCCGCGCACTATGCATTATGCTATCAAGACGGCGATTTTTAAGCACTAATTACACTTAGCCTATACAGTAATTACTTAATTAACCCCTTGAGGATCTAACTTTCATTTTTACACTATTCTTTATCATTTAGACTCTCTCATGCAATTTAGGAAGGATGTCTGGGAATCAGAGAGGTAAAAACTCTTCCCATGAACTTTTTAGCTCCCGCAAGTTTACCCTAACCTGAATTCATATCACCAATCCACCAATTAACTTTAAAATAAACCTAATTAACGAAATCAGTTAAACCGTTTAATACATGTGGTACTCCAAGGATTTGAACCTAGGATAATCATGCCAAAATTATGTGCACTAACCATTACATTATCAATTATAACTTAAAACTTTCAAGATATACAAACCAAAACGCGGACAAGATTAACGCAAAAGAACTTCTCAATATCGCTATGTGGAAAATAATTAATAAAATAAAATTTAAATAAAAAAAACAATCCACCACAAGACAGTTAAAAGTAAAATAGACGAATATCCAGAATAAACTCAAAATGATCCTCACAGGGTTAAGGTACAGTACAATTGTTCTAACTACTGTATTCTGTTCAGATATATCCAACCGATCCCACACATGCTGCCCGAGAACAATCCTAGGAACAACTCTTTCCCAAACAACGCTTCTTATTATTGTAAGCTATTATATCCAAAACTTAGGGGGCAGGGAGCTAAGAATCCTCCTACTAGACGAGACAAAGGTGCGAGGGAACGCGGAAGTGGTCCCGGACTGAGAATAGTAACTTTAAATGTTTCTGTTCAGGCTCTGTCTCGAGTCGGCCACTCCCAGCAATGGGGTATATGCCCGAGTATATACATACATACTGTACTTCATATAACTAAAATAAATGCCAAAACATATTTTTAACAAAATTACTGTAAATTTTACTATTTTGAAAGCTAAAATTCTGTAAAAGTTACTATAATTTAGCAAATTTTAGTGGAACACTAAACGCTTCGTACATCATTATTGCAAGCCAAGTTATTAACTTTAAGGCTCATTTTATCACAAAGTACCATCTAATATGAAGCAGTTATGATAATTACTTTGGAAATCGGGAAATCTGGTTTCTGTAGTCTGCCACAGAAAGCAAAGGCTTGTATCCTCCAGGGTTAAAATACAATATACTGTACAATAACTTTCTGTAAGACTACAGTACTTATCTTTTATGAAGGGTTGTGGTCTGGCTGGTTCGTGTAGTTTCCCAGACTGGCCGAACAGTCCTGAGTACGGTAGACCAAATGCGCTCCAGTTGCTTGGACCCAGGACGATGAGTGGGCGAGGGAAATCAGCCCCTGGGCCAATGCCCCAGACATCCGCAGTCACCCTTGTCAGCAGTCTGGTGAGGAAAATGCTTACTGTCATGGTTGGTCATTAAGAAAATAGTATATGATTTTTCATTCGAATTCTCAGCAGATTGAACTTAAAATGCTGCATATATGAAATACATGTTTAATCAATGAAAGCAATTTTAATATACAGTACATTCAATAATTTTTGAAATGCATCTAATTAGAAAATTACAATCTTTCAAAATATTATATTTTGATGGGGGGTCTAGGGGGCATTTTATTTTAAACTTTAGAAGTCTAGGGAGCAAACTAACATTTGTACCAGTAATAGAATATAAAAAGGTACCTATTCAAACCACACTTTAATGCAGGGTTACTAAGTAAAGTCCGCTAGATAGCAAATAAATGGCCTAACCTATACAATATCGCAAACTGTGAAAGACCGTTGGTGTGGCATTGGCATGGGACAACTAAACCTTATAATTGAGTTTCATTGGTATTGAGGTTGGCAAAACTACTATGCGAGTGAAGGAGACAAAAGGTAGAACTGCCTGTATCATGTGCCTCCCCAGAGTTGAAAGAGTGACAGGGACGTTAGAGCCAAAATGCTAAGGGGGTGATGAGTTTTTTTCTGCATGGAATAGGCTGGAGGAGGAGGTGGTAGGGGCAAGGAACATTCATATTTTAAAGACAAAATTGGATGAAAGTAGACAGACTGAACAACACTAGCTTAGCTCAACTCCTGTAAACTACAATTAGGTAACTACAATTAGGTAACTACAATTAGGTAACTACAATTAGGTAACTACAATTAGGTAAATACAATTAGGTAAATACAATTAGGTAAATACAATTAGGTAAATACAATTAGGTAAATACAAATACAATTACTTATCTGTATTTGGAAGGGACATGTATACTGTAGTAAGGTACCGAGGTGTGTCGTCCCCAGTCTGGTTCCAACTCCAGGACATCCATCTGTGGACAACATTTATTCATTAATTATTTTAACTAAGTATTTACTTAAAGAACTTTTATCAGGTTTGTTATTGTTTAAACAACATCTCAAATATCACGAACGTATGGCAGTTAATAAAATGGCAATTTTACATAATATTTCATATTACAACCAAGCTGTTCATCCTGTCAGATTAAAATTTAAAGTGTAAAGATTAAGAACATTAAATATTTACAGTAACCAAGATTACATGACCATCTAGAGCGACATATAAAGCACCCAACATCTCGAAGCTTCAATAGATAATCTCAGGGCCTCGCAAGAGTCCCAGGCTACTAAATAGCCTACAGTCCCGAGGTGGAGACAAAAAGTCCTCCCTGTCTGGTTCCAACTCCAGATCACCATCGCCATCTGTGGACAACATTTATTCATTAATGCTTTTCACTATGTAATTTTCTGTCTTTTACGGTCTTACTTTTCCTTATGGGGGCAGGGGGCTAGGAATCCTCCCCATGTAAAATTCTCCTACATCGCAACAGTAGGGGGCGAGGGAACGCGTAAGTGGTCCCGGACCCTGAGAATTTGAACCCTTTAAGTTTTTTGTTTTTTTCGGGCACTTAGTCTTGAGTCGGCCACCCCCAGCAATGGGGTATGTGCCTCAGTATATACAGTACATACATTTATTTTTCTCCAAGTTTATTACAGTTTCTTCGGTCAGAGCTATGAATTAAATGTATTTAATCATTAACCCTTTGGCTGCGGGACCCGTTCAGAACGTTCTGGCAATTTAAAGCAATTTACAGGCCTCTTAAACTTGTGGAGACTAATGCGAGTGAGTGGGACCGCATCAGGCCCCCCCCGTCGGCTTGAATCGAATTAAATAAATTAATGCCAAAGGTTATACATTACTCAGTCCTATTATGGTTTGGGACGAATAGTTTTATATAGGACTATTTCAATAATAACCATGCCCCATAAGATTTATGTTCAGACATATTGAACATGGAGATTAAAGTTTATGTACTGGTATATTAACATTTCAGTGATTTATAACAGATTTTCACATGTGCGAGAGATCTCAATCTCCAAAATATACTGTACATACTGTACAATCTTTATGACCCATACATAATTCCTGTAATATGCGTAAGAGACAAAAGGCAGGTTACAATAATACAAGTTAAAAATTTGTTGTGTTACTGTCTCACGTCCTAAATGGCGGCTTTCCAGGCAGCCCTGTCCAGGGCTGCTTCCTTTGTCAAGTTCTTTACCACCGATTTGTTGGCATTTTGTCACCCTTTAAATCAATGCTAAGACCATACTGCACCAGGTTAGGTGATTAAGTTACTAACAATTTAAGGAATTTGTTGGAGTAATGGGGTTTGGCCAAAAAGGGAAATTTCCACAAAAATTTAGGCAAGAGTTTTGTTATCGGGTGTTTAACCTATACCCCTTTGAAAGGACATTAGCCTAACCTATCCTAGTATTAATGGGTGGGGGCTGCCGCCCCCACACCCCCGCTTCTTTAACATCAACATGCGTGTTTACACGACGTACGCCCGGTATCAACTCCTTCCACAATTTGTGATAAATGGCATGAATCACATTAACTCCTTGCGACATATTATGTTCCAATAAGTCCGAGGAGGCGGTTGACAAGTATTTTAGGTCTTGAATTTGGCTCATGAGTGTTGTCGAAGCCTTACATTTTTCGCGATTTCCATCCACCAGAATGCTGTTTATTGTGATGTATCATATATCAGTGGAAAGAGGAATATTTATAGTACATGATAAAACAAAAAAAAATGTAAATAAATCGAAATATGAAAGTGTAAATGAGTCCGGAATACAATTATTTCCCATGCAATTGTCTTCACACCGTCCTAGCTCTAAATTGTGAGTGATGACCATATATTTTTTTTTGCTCAAATTATAGTATTTTTTCTCCTCTTTCCAAATCTGAAAACAGAAATTGTTTATCTTCAATAGTTCTCAAGCAGTGACCGAAAACAAAAATATATGATTTTGATTTATATGGTTTATAACATTTTCGATTTATTTCGTTGCTACGAAGTGTATGGTTTTAAATTTAGGCTGTATGAATTCGGCAAATAATGCTGATGAGTATAAAACAAACTAGAAGTTCCTAGGACAAATACTTTTTGCGCTATGAATATTTGAAATGAAGAGCCAAAATGCGAATATTTACGCTTCACCCATCTCTGTTCCGGCGATGGTAGCCGGGTTCCGAGCTGTTCCCCACCTCGTGGTTGCGTTATTTGCTCGGATATGTATATAACTGTATATATCACCGGAATCGGAAAATTGTGCTCTTTCCAATGGTGAAAACAAAAATAATATAGCGTAATTGGTTCGCGAGCTATGCACAATTGTTTCCATGCAGTGACCGAAAAAAAAAAATATATGATTTTGATTGATATGGTTTATAACATTTTCGATTTATTTCGTTGCTACGAAGTGTATGGTTTTAAATTTAGGCTGAATGAATACGGCAAATAATGCTGATGAGTATAAAACAAACTAGAAGTTCCTAGGACAAATACTTTTTGCGCTATGAATATTTGAAATGAAGAGCCAAAATGCGAATATTTACGCTTCACCAGTCTCTGTTCGGGCGATGCTAGCCGGGTTCCGAGCTGTTCCCCACCTCGTGGTTGCTTTATTTGGTCGGATACGTATATAACCGTATATATCACCGGAATCGGAAAATTGTGCTCTTTCCAATGGTGAAAATAAAAATAATATAGCGTAAATGGTTCGTGAGCTATACGCAATTGTTTCCATGCATTGTTATTGTTATGAAAATATATGAGAATGTTTATACAGTTGTATATCTTTGCCACAATATACAACACTTTTATATAATTTGTGTTGCCAATAATTGTATAATGTTCATAGAAGACATGTCAGTCATGAAGGTTGCCAATTTTACTTACCTGGTAGGGCTACAACCCTTTCCAACGAGAAGGGAAATGGCTCCTGGGTTGACACTGAAAAAACAAAATAAGAAAGCCAGGTTATCTTCAGGTAATAAATTCAGAAATAATTCTATTGTACACGAAAATAAAATAAAGTAATATATATATATATATATATATATATATATATATATATATAAATATATATATATACATATATATATATACAAGGTGTCAAACAAAATATAAAGAATGGTAAATGGTAATGTATGTGTGTGGATATATATATATATATATATATATATATATATATATATATATATACAAGGTGTCAAAATAAATAATGGTAAAATCAATGTGTGATTGTGTGTATATATATATATGGTGTCAAACCAGAGAAATATGTGCAAATTTCCAAGCCACCCCAAGCGGTACTGCACTGGACTCGTTATTTTTTTAGAGTGGTTTCCCCAGGAGGCCTATATCCACTCTAGTGCAAATTGAATTGTGTCACAACCCTTTCCAACGAGAAGGGAAATGGCTCCTGGGTTGACACTGAAAAAACAAAATAAGAAAGCCAGGTAATCTTCAGGTAATACATTCAGAAATAATTCTATTGTACATGCAAATAAAAGAAAGTAATGTGTATATATATATATATATATATATATATATATATATATATATATACACACAAGGTGTCAAACAAAATATAAAGATTGGTAAATGGTAATGGTAATGTATGTGTGGATATATTTATATATATATTATATATATATATATATATATATATATATATATATATATATGGTGTCAAACCATAGAAATATGTGCAAATTTCCAAGCCACCCAAAGAGGTACTGCACTGGACTCGTTATTTTTTTAGAGTGGTTTCCCCAGGAGGCCTATATCCACTGTAGTGCAAATTGTAGTTTTTTTTTTTTTTTTTTTTTTTTTTTTTTTTTTTTTTTATGATGATGGTGATGATGGGTGAATGAAAGTGGGCCCCGAACCTTGGAAGTGATGATTGAATGAATGAATGAATTATTGAATGATTCAATGACTGAATGACTGAATGAAAGGGTGATGAAGGTGAATTATTGATGATGATGATGATGATGATGGGTGAATGAAGGTGGGTGAATGAAGGTGGGCCCCGAACCTCTGAAGTGATGATTGAATGAATGATTGAATTATTGAATGATTGAATGACTGAATGAAAGGGTGATGAAGGTGAATTATTGATGATGATGATGATGGGTGAATGAAGGTGGGTGAATGAAGGTGGGCCCCGAACCTCGGAAGTGATGATTGAATGAATGAATGAATTATTGAATGATTGAATGACTGAATGAAAGGGTGATGAAGGTGAATGGAAGAATGCATAAAGACTGAATGAATGAATGGGTGATAGTGATTGGAAAGGAATAATGAAGGTGAATAGGAGAATGCATAAATGAATGAATGAATCGTGCAAAGATCCTGGCTATAGGACATCTGCATCGAATTGATGGTACTTGTTAAAGCAACCATTGACATCGATGCAGAGGCTAACGCGGCAAGACCTGCAGCGAAAGCTCGTGTCCTTGCGAATTTGGCTCCTGTAACACACACGGCACCGCTTTCGCTTTCCGCCTGGGATAGTCTCGAAAACGTGTTCCAAGTTCCTGTTGTACCGGTCATGGTCCAGTACAACAGGACGTGGCCTGGAACCCCGTCCTCTAAGAGGACCTATCCGACGGCCTCTTGGTGCCTGAGCCCTAGCTTGAACGTCCATTACTAGTGGAACCCAGGCGGCATCCATGAGGGTGCTGCCCGAGCGCCACCAGCAGCAGCAGCTGCACCCGGTACTACTGGTGCGGGGGGGTCAAGTGGTAGGTCATCCACTTCCTCCTCATCATCAGTAGCATCGTCCGAGTCCCATACTGGTGCCGCCTGGGGTGCATTCTCAGCGAGTGCTCCCCCGACGGCAACAGCAGCAGCAGCAGCATCTGGACCTGGTGAGGGGGGGGGTCATGAAAGAGTGCTCCCCCAACGCCTCCACCAGCAGCAGGAGCACCAGGAGGAGTGCCAGGATCATCAGCAGGAGCGGCTGGGGAGTCTGGATTGTCGTCCGGTGGGGGCGACCCAGCTGAGCTTCCGGAGGATTGCCGCCGACGCCGCCTGTCTCGCCTGAGACGGGTGCATGGCTCGTACTGACCTTCTGGCAAATCCTGTGCACGCCGGATGCGTCTCCCCGACAAAGGCCACTCTGCAGGGTTGAAGTGCAACAAGGAACGGACTATGCTTTCCTGGAACGCCAGCATATTCATCTTCCTGCGGGGGTTGCACTTCTTGAAGAGTACGAAGGCATTGAAGAGGGCCATTTGGATGAAGTAGAATACGATCTTCTTCGTCCATTTGACCGTTCTTCGCTGGATGGGGTAGTACTGGATCATCTGATCAAAATGATCCACCCCACCCATGTGGCGGTTGTAGTCGTCAACACAAACGGGCTTCATGATGTTCTTACGAGTCCGCTGCCACCTGCCTTGTACCTTCTTCTTGACAAATGACTGCTTTGGAATGGTGCTCTGGTCGTGGAAGGTGGACACCATGTTGACAATCCGTTTGTCTTTCCAAAGCATCACTAGGGTTGTGCCGTTGTTCATCGCCTCAATTGCATCGTCTTCCAGTGTCGATGCATGGGCAATGTCGCGCAACCGCTTCGGAGCCCCTCGTGCAAGCCTCAGGGTGCCACACACATAGATCTGGTGGTGTGTGAGCATGTGGTGGCACAGGTCAACTGAGTTGTAAAAGTTGTCCATGAACAACTTGTAACCCATGCCTTGCAGGGACTCCGTTAAACCCTCAACTGTTTTCTGGAGAGTTTGACCAATACCA
This sequence comes from Paralithodes platypus, assembly GCA_032716605.1. NCBI lineage: Eukaryota > Metazoa > Arthropoda > Malacostraca > Decapoda > Lithodidae > Paralithodes > Paralithodes platypus. Next base: position 55,808,858 of record CM064483.1, on the reverse strand, counting down.
GTGTAGACTTGAAAGTCATACACGAAACCAGTCGTGGACTCTGCCAGGATGTACAGCTTGATAGCGTACTTCTTCGGCTTCATCGGGTTGTAGCACTTGAATGAAAGGCGACCCTTCCACCCAAGGCAGCCTTCGTCGATGGACACCTTCCTCTCCGGGACGTAGGCAAGCTTGAAGCCAGCAAGCAGGTAGCGCATCACCGTGCGGATCTTCACTAGCCTGTCTTTGGTCTGCTTGATGACTGCCTTGCTGTTGAACGTGTGAAAATTGCTCAGCAAGGCTTGGAACTTGGTGACCTGCATGGTCGTGCGAAACGTTGGATAATTATGGACTCCATCATTTAGCCAGTAGTGACGCACAGTGGGGAGTTTGTTGACACCCATGAGGAAGTACAGACCAAGGAATTTGGCCATGTCCTCCTCACTGAACGATGTCCACAGAGAACCAACGAATAAGGCATACGCGTTGGTCTCATTCACCAGGAACCTGAGCAGTTCTCTTGTAAAAAAGAGCTGGAAGAACTGCAGTGGTGTCACTGGTGCTGGAACCCGCAAGCCAGGGGTTCCAGTGAAAGGATCAACGTTGGGTGTGAACGGGTCTGACGTCCACTCGTGATCCTCAGCATACACGGTGGGGGGGCGTGGAGGTGCACGTGCTGGGAGAGCACCACGTCGTCCGCCTGGACGACGTATGTAACCTCTGCGGCCCCTGGGCCTACCACCTCGGCCCTTCACGGGCCCAGATTTTCGGCGGGGAGGGGGAGGGGGGTCGTCTTCTGCGGAAGACGAAGGGGGTGGGGGTGATGGTGGATGTGATGAGGGTGATGGTGTGGTGGAGTCAGGGCGTGTGGGTGATGGTGGATGTGATGAGGGTGATGGAGAAGGTGCTGTGGGTGGATGAAGTAGGGCAGGAGGAAGCCTCTGTGGAAGCTCCTCATCGATTGCCGCAGCAATCTCATCGTGCATGATTTGGCGATGTTCAGGCGGAACAAACGCCATGTAGCGCGCCTCGCTGCCCCCGCTGTTCCCCAAGGAGATCAGCGAGGGGGAGGCTACGCTGGGAGACAGGACATGTGATGGTGGGGTGTTCAGACTACCCACCGGCAGGAGTGGAGCCAGGATGCGGGGGCTGTCTGAAATGTTGCTGGCCGGTGATTCTACGTGAGGTAACAAGGGACCGCCATGCAGGTTGTGTCGTGAAACAGGAGAAGAAAAAGAATAGAATGTGTGGAAGTTCGGGAATGGTGTGACGACATGAGAGGATGTTGATGGTTGTGGTGAGAGTACATGAGTGGATGTTGATGGTAGGATGGGTGCTGGTAGGACGTGGTGGGGATGGATGAGGTGGGGTGATGTGGAGTGATGTACGGGCTAGGTGGACGGCTGGTGATGAGAGGTGGCGAGGTAGGACGACGGGTGATGATGAGCAGTGGCGAGATGGGGTGGTGTGGAGTGATGTACGGGCTAGGGGGACGGGTGGTGATGAGAAGTGGCGAGGTAGTGCGACTGGTGATGATGAGCAGTGGCGATGAAGGGGGACGGGTGATGAGGAGACGTGGTGAGGTTGGGCGACGACTGGAGGTGGAGGTTGTGGAGTTGGTGGAGTTTGTAGAGGTGGAGTTGGTGGAGGAGGTGGAGGTGCTGATGTGATGATCCTCCTCCTCTTCCCCCTGGGCGGTGGAGAATTGGTCAAACCATCTTCATCTCCATCCGTCTCACCCGCCTCATCTGTCCACTCCTCTTCCTCGCATCCCATGTCGTCCTCGCTCTCGCTCTCGCTACTGCTCATATCAAGGATGGTGTTGAGGACGGAGGCCAGCTGGTCCTCCGGGATGGGGCGTTTTTTATCCATGGCAAGCTAGATGTGTAACGGATCTGTAATGGGAGGGGGGGGGGGGGGGGGGGTATAAAAACAAATGCACAACAGAACCAAGAAAAATAACAAACAAAAATATATATATATAAGTATATCAATCTACAATTAGAAAACAATATGGGGCGTTTTCTATCCATGGCTGGCTAGATGTGTAACGGATCTGTAATGGGAGGGGGGGGGAGGGCGGGGTCTAAAAACAAATGCACAACAGAACCAAAAAAAAGCAAAAAATATACATATATATATATATAAGTATATCAATCTACAATTAGAAACAAATATATAAATACAAAAATAACCCTCCACCCAATTTCTTTTTATATATATATATATATATATATATAT